>JASANB010007157.1:0-21673 GCA_030248155.1 Sabatieria punctata
ATAGAATTCTCATGTTCAAGACCCCGTCAGGTGAGGAGCAAAGCTTCCACTTTAACCGAAGTAGCTTGCACAGCAAATTGTGTGATCAAAGATGCATTTTCTGCACCAGAAAAATTCTTGAAAATTGTGTGATTTGGTGATGAAAAATTCGTGCTAGCGTGATCGTGTTTGCAACAGGTGCGTGCCACGCGCTTAGTGTTTTTATGACTACTAATCAAACTCAAAGTCATAGTTAATGCTTTTGGTGATATCGCAATCAAACGGACAGGTAGTCAAAGTCAAAGTTTGCATCTCCTTTGTTACCATAAATGGTAATTACGAGATTGAGGTTTTTGTGCGATTGTTTGGGTGAATTCCCGTTGTGTAGTTGCCTTTGGAGTGATTGTGTTGTGTGAGTTTGTTGTGCTTCACTAGTCACCCGACCATAAACCCTTTCAATACATAGTCAAACGAAGAACTAGATAGTTAAACCGTTTGACCATGACTACGTTTTGTTAGCTGACAGCTTTTCGAGCGTATTTTTCCACTTTCGCCGTTCGCAACAAAATATTAGACAAATTTGATACATTTTTAAGCAAAAAAGACCACCGAACAACCTTTTATAAATTGGAACAATGAAGCATCAGTCATCTACCATCAAGGAAACATCTGCCTGATTCACGTTCGACAGGTCCAAGATTAAAGTTATGACATGCAGTAGAATGAGTAAAACGGTTGAAGAAACGTCAAAGAATTGGCTTAAAACACACAGGGTGTTTTTTGTTTATTTTACGGCGTTTTTGCACAGCATGCTGTTTTTGGTTTACAATGAAAAGTGTGGATAGAAAAGAACAGGTCTGCCGCATGTTTTAGCCTAATAAACCTAAGCACTGTATTTCAAAGTGAGCGTAGTTATTGATGGAATAACACCCATTTCAGGCTGACTCTGGTAACTGAAGCATGATAAATCCCTGAAAATGTCAATTTGGCTCTGTTTCAAAAGTAGTCAAAGCATTTGACCAGTAGTCATAGTAGTCAAACGGTTTGACTATGATATAGTCAAATTTGACTACTCTGGTATTGTATAAACGGACAGTAGTCATAGTCATAGACAAACGGAAATTTGGTATTGTAACAACTACACGCACTCCACCTAAGAACTAAATAGAGTTAATTGCATGGAAAATTTGCGTCCTTACCACCTTTTTTGCGTGAATGTTCGGAGAAGACCCGCTTTCGGCAACGGTGATTCACGCTTTGCACTCTGAACTATGAGTCGTGAGTTATGCTGCAGCTACAACGCATGGCAAACGAGCCGTTACGTTCCGGCAATGTCGGCAATCGCACTGGCCTATGGAGTGATGCCAATCAGCACCGGTCTTCTGAACGCCTCGCCCAACAAGACACTCGCGTATTGCCTTGCCCCTCAAGCTATGGCTGGCTGGCCCTGGAAACTGCAAATCAGAATAACTCTGCTCATCATCATGCTCGTAATAGGACTGCAGAGTTGGGCCTACAGATTGACATCACGTTCAAGTGATTTGACTGTTTCTTCTTTCGCATTCGCATTGAACAATTTAACCTGATGCTCGAAACGCGCATTTTATGAAATTCTAACATTCTTCGTGCAGTGATTACGTTTTCTCTCCACGTACATACTATTGTTAGGCAAGCGAAAAGTTTGTCTAATTTACATACGATACGATTACTACAGTGATTTGACTATAAGGGCACAGTTGTCACATATGTAACGTGATTACTACGGTAAGTCCTAGTGAAGTGAGTATGATAATCTATCTAATGTTCTGTACAACGTATCCAATCGAGTGCTTTACAATACAGTTAAAATCGAGCTTCAACTAGATTCTGTTGGTTGCGTCGCGTGTTACTAGCAGCAGCAGCAGTAGTAGTGATGTGGACTTGGTTGAACTTTCCGCAACTCAGCACAACCCTCATCTCATTTCTGTAGTCTTTGCTTCGGGCTGCCAATATGACAGCGTTGCCGCTGAAGTTTCCCAGAATGCCAAGTGAGGCGAACAGCTAAAGCACCCATGTTCAGTTAGCTTCAAAATTCCAGTTATGTCTGTCTAACGAACCTGAGTATTAACGATGTCTGTAGGGTCAACCAACAACAGTGAAGAGATGAGAACACCACAGACGGCCATGGCAAAGCTGGCCACGTAGCATGCCGCAATGATCACCAGTGACCGCTGGATTCGTTGCTGCATGCGCTTTTGTGAACGCCTGAATTTCGCTGCAATAATACAATAGTATGTACGTGGAGAGAAAACGTAATCACTGCACGAAGAATGTTAGGAATTTCATAAAATGCGCGTTTCGAGCATCAGGTTAAATTTTTCAATGCGAATGCGAAAGAAGAAACAGTCAAATCACTTGAACGTGATGTCAATCTGTAGACCCAACTCTGCAGTCCTATTACGAGCATGATGATGAGCAGGTTATTCTGATTTGCAGTTTCCAGGGCCAGCCAGCCATAGCTTGAGGGCAAGGCAATACGCGAGTGTCTTGTTGGGCGAGGCGTTCAGAAGACCGGTGCTGATTGGCATCACTCCATAGGCCAGTGCGATTGCCGACATTGCCGGAACGTAACGGCTCGTTTGCCATGCGTTGTAGCTGCAGCATAACTCATAATTCATAATTCAGCAGGGTGCAAAGCGTGAATCACCGTTGCCGAAAGCGGGTCTTCTCCGAACATTCACGCAAAAGATTGGTAAGGACGCAAATTTTCCATCCAATTAACTCTATTTAGTTCTTAGGTGGAGTGCGTGTAGTGTTGTTACAATACCAAAATTTCCGTTTACCTATGACTATGACTATTGTCCGTTTGTAGTACCCAATACCAGAGTAGTCAAATTTGACTATATCATAGTCAAACCGTTTGACTACTATGACTACTGGTCAAATGCTTTGACCTACTTTTTGAAACAGAGCCAAATTGACATTTTCAGAGATTTTTCATGTTTCAGTTACAAGGAGTCAGTCTGAAATGGGTGTTATTCCATCAATAAATCATTCACTTTGAAATAAAGAGTGCTTAGGCTTACTAGGCTAAAACATGCGGCATTAACTGATCTTTTTTTCTACAAATCCACACTTTTCATTGTAGACTCAAAAAGCAGCATGCTGTTCAAAACCTCCTTAAAATAGAACAAAACACCTGGTGTTTTAAGCCAATTCTTGACATTTCTTCAACCAAGTGTATTTACCATTACTGCATGTCATAACTTTAGTCTTGGACCTGTCGAACGTGAATCAGGCAGATGCTTCCTTGATGGTAGATGACAATTTTTTTGCAAAATTGTTCAGATATTTTAAAAAATATCCAAAATTTAAATATTTTTGTTGCAGAAAAGATGAATACTTTTCTTTACTGTTGCTTTAAAAACATGGTCATAGTCAACGGTTTAACAAAACTTTGACTATAAGAACTGAGCAGCAAACTCACACAACAATCACTCAAAGAGCAACACAACAATGCAAAAAATCTCATGGTATTTATGGTAACAAGGTAGTCAAACTTTTGGAGCAGCTACCTGTCCCCGATATGCAAGCGAGATATTGAACAAAAACACCCAAACGTGGTACCTACCAAATCACCCAAATCCGATGCTGTCCACATTACAAGCGGGCAAGGAAGCATTGAGAATTCTATCTACCTCCAGTCAAAGAATCATGAAGGATTGAGAGAAGGCAATGAAAAACAAAGGAATGACCGCAAGGACACAGTCCCCACCATCAGCAGCCAACTGTTCTTTAGCGAGTGCGTGGGCGTGCACTTGAGAGGGCAACCCCTAGATCCAGACGCCAGCATCGCTACCAGCCAGTTGGTTTGGGCACGTTACTGCCTTTTCGCACAGTGCAACTATCGGTCACCACCGCCCCGGCCTGGAGATTACGATAGCTGCTACGTTGATTGCCCGCCGTACCGACATGACTCAGTCAGAATGGCCTCTCTCCGCTCATAAAGTGAAGCCGCATCTCCCCCTCGCGTTGGGGGTAGGGGGTTACCCCTCTGCCAGGGGTAGACTCCTGGTTGGGACCCCTGGCCGATTTTTCAGAGGGGGTTGGGAAAATCGTCTGGGGGGTCCCAACCAGGGGGTCCGCCCCTAAGTCGGGTGGGAGCAGACCCCCGGACCCCCTGTTACAGGTATGTTTCCATATGCATAGATCGCAACTAGGGATGGGCCCAGTATACGGAGTATATGGTACTATACGGTATTTTTGGTTGTATGGTATGATACGGTATTATACAGTATCGAAAATGCTAGTATATGGTATGCGGTATTTTTGTACCGGTCCCATTCCTAATCGCAACCCCGGAACTTGCGCATAAATATCTTCATTATGTTCAGAGGCTATGGGCGATCGACAGTTTCAGACAGGGATGGACAAGTTGGAGAAGCGTTTTAATTAGAATTTTCTTGTGGCAGCAATGACTCCAATTAATAGCAGCGTACACAGCAAGAAGAGGAATAACTAACATAGCAAAGAAAACAGAGCGAGAGGGTGAGAAGGCGAACAAAGAAATGTTAGCTGCAAAAGCTTACTGTAATAAATCCATTTCCGTTACGTTTCAATCTGCAGCAAAACGCGGGAATACGAACATACATGTAACAGGGGGAAAGAAAAGAAAAACAAAAAAAAAAAGGGGAGGAAGGAGGGGGGACCCCCCCCCGGGGCCCCCCGCGGCAAGAAATCAAGCAATTGCATTTTAACACGCCTGCACAAACGGCACAAATAGCGATTGCCAAAATCCGCCCGCAATACCGCCTTTGGCGCTGTTGCGCCCAATGCGCGTTTTTGATTTGTGTGTGGGCGGGGTTTGGGGCCCCCCCCCCGCCGGGTTAGGGCTCAGCCCCCCCCGGCCGGCGGCGGGCCGGCGCGGGGGGGTACAGATAATACGAATATCTAATTGCAAACACTTCAACACATTATCCGCCACATGGCGGTAAAGACGTGCCCCTAAGCCTAACCCTAATTGAATGAAAGGTGAAAAAGATAGGCATGTATGTGCAATGGCGTAAGCCTAAAACCGGGCCTAAAGTTGGGTTTGACAGCGGTTTGGCGAATGGGCCTTCTCAATTATCCGCCATGTGGCGGAATAACTGGAGGATGTTTAGGAGCGAATCCAACAAACCAACCGAACTCGTTACATACTACCATACACGGTACGTACATAGCTAAGCAGCTAGCTATAGAGAAAAGTCCTCCAGGAAAAGCTGTTACTACTCTTCCGACCGCATACATGTGTAGGTATTGGCTAATTCATCTCCAACTCTGAAACAGATACATTATCAGTAAAAAACACGTCAAACTTCATCTCCACTTAGCCTTCTGCTATGCAAATTGCCGCAGCTTCACATGAATTGTCGAAAAGCGAAACAAAGAATTACCAAACTCTCCCTTAGTTTCTTTTTATTTCTTTTTTGACATTTTTCATTAATTTTTAGTGGCTGTCGTGAAGTGCGTTTGGCTGTCGTGAAGTTTGCGTTTGGCTGTCGTGAAGTTTGTGCTTGGCTGTCGTGAAATTTGCGTTTGGCTGTCGTGAAGTAAATTGACTTGGCTGTCGTGAACCGCTTTCCGACAGCCAAAAAATTTGGCTGTCGTGAAGATAACGAAGTCGTGATTTTTTTTTTTGGCTGTCGTGAAGTGCGTAAACTTCACGACAGCCAAACAAACGGTATGTTATTTAGGGTTAATCCTCAAATACATACTGTATGTTTGTAGAAGTACGAAAAGCATTCTTTCAATTGAATCTGTTTTTAACAGACTTACCGCAAAACATTGAATTATAAAATATGCTTTTGACCATAAGCAAGCTAGAACAGTAGTAACATACATTGTAAGAAATGTTAGAGAAGAGCCATACGAATTGGCAAAATGGACAGATATGTTGCTTCAGTTATTTAAAGTCAATAATAATAATAATAATACTAATAGTAAAATTTAAAAAAAACAGAACTATTTGGCGTTTTTGTTTGCCTTCCTAAGCGTGAGTGTATGATAATCAATAAACGGATCACGTTCAAAAAAAGAAACATTAAGAGTCAGTCTCTGAACTGATCGAGTCTTGGCTCTTTGCCCTATTCAGACCCCAAAATTGAAACTTTGGGCGAGAGAGCTGTAAGTTGGTGCACTAATACATACTTACGAGTTGTCTTTCGGCCCCAAAGGGTTAGTGGATTTGACGCTCCAATCCCGAGATACAGCCTTCTGAAAATCGGCCTGCTTAACTATGGGACCAAAATTTCAAACTCGAATTTCTAACCTACCAGCTGGAGTTTGAAGATAAAAATTTGGGTTTTTGCGTAACTTTTGGAGTACTTTAAGAATCTGCAGTCCAATTTTGTTTTGGAATAAAAAAATGTTTTTTCGACCTCTTTGGTGGGCCATAACTCGGCTGCAACCCCCCCTAGAGGCGCTTTTTTATTTCATAACTTTGTAGTGCTTTTTATAAGCTTCATTTTGGTATAGAATATGGTACGATTGCTGGTGGCCAATCCAGTGAAAATTGGCCTCAAATGTCACGAACTCGGAAAATTCCCTCATTTGGAAGACCAAATTTTTATGAGTTCTCAACATTTGAGGCCAATTTTCACTGGATTGGCCACCGAAAATGTACCGTATTCTATATCAAAATGAAGCTTTAAAAATTGCTACAAAGTTATGAAATAAAAAATGCGCCTCTAGGGGTTGCAACGAGTTGCCCAAAAGAGGTCGAAAACTATTTTTTTCCTCGAAATTCTAAATCCACTAAATATTCCGAAAGCACACTGAAAGTACTCTGGAAACCCAAATTTTCACATCTCAACTCCGTTCATTAAGTCAGAAATTCGATTTGGAAAATTATGTCTATAGTGAAACATGCGAATTTTTCGAGTTCGTGACATTTGAGGCCAATTTTCACTGGATTGGCCACCAGCAATCGTACCATATTCTATACCAAAATGAAGCTTATAAAAAGCACTACAAAGTTATGAAATAAAAAAGCGCCTCTAGGGGGGGTTGCAGCCGAGTTAGGGCCCACCAAAGAGGTCGAAAAAACATTTTTTTATTCCAAAACAAAATTGGACTGCAGATTCTTAAAGTACTCCAAAAGTTACGCAAAAACCCAAATTTTTATCTTCAAACTCCAGCTGGTAGGTTAGAAATTCGAGTTTGAAATTTTGGTCCCATAGTTAAGCAGACCGATTTTCAGAAGGCTGTATCTCGGGATTGGAGCGTCAAATCCACTAATCCTTTGGGGCCGAAAGACAACTCATAAGTATGTATTACTGTACCAACTTACAGCTCTCTAGCCTAAAGTTTCAAATTTGGGGTCTGAATACTGAGACTCGATCGGTTCAGAGACCGACTCTTAAAATGGAAATTTTCTCTGTTTTCTCAAAATTGTGTTCACTGAAGCTTACTGCACAAATGCAACAGCAGCTTACTGCTAAAAAGCTGACCCTTTCAGGGTCTATAAAGATTGGTTAACCTGCAAAATTTGGGAAAGATCCGATCAAGGATTCGTGAGATATGTACATTCAAATTTGACGACTGAAAATTCGAGTCAGTTCATTTCGGAAGGGCATAACATAACTCAACCTTCAGAAGGCTAGCGGATTAGAACTTGGCCAAAACAAACTGTAAACAAACAATAGTAATCTTGTCAAAAATCGTTTCATTAAGTTGAAAATTGACGGAGTGAATGGCGGTCTTTTGAAAATAAACGGAAAAGCTGGAGGCAAACAGACGGTCTTTCATTATGGCAAAGCTGTATCTGTAATTTGCTGAGTTGTTTACTGCGTAAAAAGTCCTGCAATAAGTGTACGTATGCAAAAAATACGCAGTTTTCTACAGTTTCAGTCCGATCGGTAGAAAAAACAGCTTTGTCAATGTTTTTGCAGTTTTCACTGCTTGTAGAACCTAAGCTTTGTTTGCGTACTACAATTGTTGTCATAATCAGATGGAAGACTATAGAAGTAGGAGTTATATCTACAGGGTGTGCCAAAAAAAAAACAACCCAGCACAGTTTTTGCTGTAGCAACCGCAAACCTCAACCGATTTGAATGAATGCTTTTTTAAATGAAAGATAAATAAATTCTTGAAAGATTGATGTACCGTTTATTAAGATAGCCTGCTTAGTTCCTGAGATATTTGTCCTCAAAGTCAAAACAGAGATTTTGGCAATGAACAAGAGTGATAAAGAACAGTACAGCAGTTTTTTTACTTTTGTAAACATGAATCTGAACCGATTTGAATGAACCCTTTTTTGAATGAAAGACTGATAAATTCTTCAAAGATTGGTGCAATTTTTATTGAGATTCGCAGTTTAGTTCTTGAGATATTTGCCTTCAAAGTCAAAACAGATTTTGGCAAAGAACAAGAGCGATTCCGTGGCATTTCATAATAAAGCAGATTCCTACTGCTGGGGCTAATGATTCTTTAGTGTTGAAGTAAACAGAGTTTCTGTGTCACCTGTGAAGCCTCCAAGAGCCCTTAGCAGTAGCAGGAATCCGTTTTATTACGAAGTGCAGAATAATAAAAATATCCCTCTTGTTCACTGCCAAAATCACTGTTTTGATTTTGAGAGCCAATATCTCAGGAACTAAGAAGAGTACATTAATGAAAATTCCAGCAATCTTTTAAGAATTTATTTATCTTTAATCTAAAAAAGGATTCATTCAAATCGGTTGAGAATTGCGGTTGCTACAGCGAAAAATCTGCTGGGTTGTTTTTTTTTGGCACACCCTGTATATACTGCTAGTGCTATTGTTTGACCAACCTTTTTTCCGTCTATCTCTACTGTGAAGTGAAGAAGTTATGACAGTTGGAGCGAAGCTACATTTGTCTATTTTTACACAGACATTTCACCTAGAACTACGTATTACCAGATTCTGTTGCTATCTTTAATGCGTGCTGCATATTTTTAAGGTACACCAGCTAGTTAATTAGTCCAAAATGCGAAATGGCGCGAAATACAATTGCTAATTGATAATAAGGTGCTGAAATAAGGATTTCAACTGAAATCTGTATAAGGCAAACATTTCCAGATAAAAAGAGACATTTATAAAATTTGAAGAGTTATTGAGTTAACCGAATTATTTTTACTGAGTACTACTGGACTGGGTTTCTATAGAACTTCGAAAACTCAGGGTTTACTTATGAATACCTACCGAGTTTTAGAAATTTGAGCTGCGCACAACACTGAGCTGTGTAGACAGTAGTAGACTGTAGCTCAATAAACCTGTTTACATCACTTAAGACAGAGGCGCACTGCTGTGTTGATGGTTCGATAATTTATCGATCGACGAAAACGGCCGGTAGGGAAGGCAGTCAGCTCAGCGCTGCAATCATTTGCTGTGGCGTAGCGTGTGTCCAAGCCAGGCCCAGCGCTGTGTACGCCGTTGTGCATTGCAAACTTCTCCTCAAGGCCCGACGCTCTGCGCTTACCAACTGCGATTCTCTTCCTTTTATAGGTAGGTTGTTGTTGCCGTTTGCTCGGACTAGGAAATACTCAAAAAGCGCTGAACACATTTTCAGTTTTTTGCAGAAGGGCTAGCTGATTTATTGGAGCCAATGTGAAACAATTAATTAATATTATTGATTCTTCACTCATAAATTGTGTCTGTGTCACATTTTTTTATATTGTTTTTTTTTAATTTTAGCTCTATTTATTATTTTTGCGAGCTGATTTACGCAAAAGTGAGGTTTGTGAGGTTGAGGAGTTGCTAGAATATTGTTTAACCATTTTTAGGTAGAAATTAAGGCAGGAAAGCCTATAGTTATTGCGGATCGCTTTAGTTAAAACTCCTGATGGTGGGCTGAATTTCAAGCGGTTATGATAAAGATCATTAGATTTTAGATTTTTCTAAAGTCGCTCCATTTTCAATGCATTTATAGAGTTCTAAAAGAATTTTAAAATTTATAGCTAAATCGGTTGGGTGGGTTTACCTTCCAGGAGGACTGAAGTACAGTGGGTTTCGGAAACAGTTAATAACATTAATAATCAGAGGTAAGAACAAGCATAAATGGACAAAACTAATTTTAGAAACACACTTCGTAAATAACAGCACAGGGAAGCGCTAGTTTATCAAATGCCTTTTAAGCGGATTTTAGCTACAGATTACTTATTTCTGAGCCAGCTTGTTAGTACTATGGCTGCTACCAATAGTATTTGTATTTTTGTGTCAGCTTCCCTAAAGTGTCTGAGGGGGTAGGGTGAGAGGATTGGTCCTCAAACTGCCCGGTACAGGTATGTATGCTCTTGCTTAAGTCGGTGCCTTGGGAATGATAGAAAATCTATCTAGATCTATTTGCCTTTCTACCCTGAACAACTAGCCAGCTAACACCTTTGTTAATGCTTTTGTAATCGGCCTTTCACCTTAAGTGCAAAGGTCCATCAGTCATTGCCTTAGATTAGTCTTTTTCTCACCAGTGACTAGTAGGTTGTGTTAGTAAAGGTTTGCATTAGAGTGCGAACAATACCTAAAAAACCCAATACCCCAATACCCAATACCCAATACCAATACTTGAGACCCCCAATACCCAATACCCAATACTTGCATAGCTGGGCCAAAAATTGCAATTTCACTGGACAGGTACATTCAGGTTGCATACACAAGATTTTTTGCACTACAATTAAAATTTTTAAGAGCCCTGGTTGGGCCGCTGCCCAAGCACGGCGAGAAAATTTTGAAAAATTAGCTTTTCAGAAAGCATTTAGAAGTTATTTTGGGCATAAATTTTGCAGAATTAACGGTTTGGGTATTTAATTCGTAATTCAGTCGTGTTTCTTCTGGCGAATTTTTTCCTAATGGCCGGAAATTGTGTGTACCACCGCAATAGCCATGGGTACGGTACTGGTACATTATGGTGACATTAGAAATGTTACCATTTTTATATTAGATTTTCGGAGGAGAGGCTCCGAAAAATCGGGATTTTCGAACGATGTTGTTTATGGACGGCTCATTAACGCGATACAGCTTCCTAAACCAAATCATCGACTAACTTTTTCGATTTTTTCAGATCAATTTTTCAGGTCAACATCGATTTTTCCATATTTTTACCTGTCCCAATTAGTATTGGGTATTGGGGGGTAAAAACCCCAATACCCAATACCTGGAAGACACCCCAATACACCCAATACCCAATACCAGTTCGCACTCTAGTTTGCATAATACAAATTCAGTGAGTGGTTAGCTTTAGCACTGCAAAATGATTGCCAAAGACTCATTGGATGAAGACGATGAGCATCCCAAGTACTTCGAGCCTCCAATTGCAGTTTTACGGGCTCGCAAAAGTCTCTGTCCTCCCAAAATGATTCAAATGCGCCAGGCGGCTAGAGCTCGACGCACTAGTGCGCCACCCAAACCTGTTACTGCTCCCAGTCCAGCTGCAGAAGTCGGAAATGCAGCGAGTTTGTTTGAGTCGTTAGCGCTTATCCCGGTTGAGACTTCTGAGCCTCCTGGTCAAATCCTTGCACAGTTGTCCTCGTCAGCAGCACAGCCACAGTCTGTAATTGAACCAAATCTGCTGCATTCTGTTGTGCAATCTGACCTCCCTGCTAACAAGGATAATGAAGATTGCATGAGTTCAAACAACAATGAGCCTGAAATTCTGCAAGCTGCAGGACAGGATGAGATAGTCAGTGAAGCTCCTTTTCCTTCCATGCTTGACATTGAAACCACTTCTGCCAAGAATGACAGTTCAACTGAAGTCTCAGACTCAGGACTGGTTGAATCGCCTGTACTGGATGCTTTGACAGTCAGTGGTTCTGGAGACGAACTTGCTGAAAGCAATGGAGACAATCACCTTGAAGTGGTTGCTCAGCCACCTGAGCTGGACTCGATGACAAGCAGTGGTTCCAGAGACGAGAATGCCGAGTTGGCACTGGACAATCAACCTGAAGTGGTTGCTCAGCCTTCTGAACTGGACTCGATGACAAGCAGTGGTTCCAGAGACGAATCGACTGAGAATGCCGAGTTGGCAGTGGACAATCAAGCTGAAGTGGTTGCTCAGCCACCTGAGGTGGACTCAATGACAAGCAGTGGTTCCAGAGACGAATCGACTGAGAATGCCGAGTTGGCACTGGACAATCAAGCTGAAGTGGTTGCTCAGTCTCCTGAACTAGACTCGACGACAAGCAGTGGCTCAGGAGATGATCCTTCTGATAATTCCGAGTCAGTTGTGGACAATCATCGTGAAGGGGGTATTGAGCCTCCTGAGCTCTTCTCAATGACAAGCAGTGGTTCAGGGGTTGAACCTTCTGAAACTACTGAGCCAGCAGTGGTTGCAAGCAATCATCCTGAAGTGGGTACTGAGCCTCCTGAACTGGGTGCCATGACAAGCAGCAGTTGCAGAGATGAAGTTGCTGATGACTCTTCAGCTGTAGACAATGAGTCTGACATGATTGACAGGCCTCCTGATCTGGATACTATGACAACCTGTGGTTTGGACCAAGGGCTTGCTAAATGCGATAGTTCATTTGTGGACGCTGGTCCTGGAATGATTGCTTGTCCTCCAGAACTGGAACCGATCGCAAGCAGTGGCTCTGGAACCGCTCTTGCTGTTACTGAAACCTGTGACCCTGACCAAGTTGAACCATCAGCTGTGAAGGAACACCGAGTCGTTTTAAATCCTGTGGACAGCAACCTTGATGTCAGCTTGGAGACAATGTCTGCAGACTCACCGAGCCGTGACTCTCTGTCTGCAACAACTGATGAAGTTGACAGCTCACCCTTGCCCAGCCCATCTTTGCTCAGGTTCGACTCACCGCCACAGAATGTACTCCAGCCCAAGTCTTGGCAGGTGTGTTTGTCATATTTTTGTGTTCACACTGTTTCTCTATCTGCGTTTGCAGGATTCGAGCGCAACTACAACAGGAAAGTTGAAAGTAGTTGGCCATGAGTCAGATGCGGTGCAAATGCAGACCAGGTCAATGGCTCTGGATATTCCTAAGGTCAGGGTTTGTGGCCAAATTGGTGAGAGTTCAATCAACGCATTGGCACACTTTTCAGACTGATCCTTTTGAGTCGGTTGAGATCAGTCCTCATCATCAGCTCGAACCATTGCTAGAGCCTGAAGCACCTTTGGAACCAAATGGCAAATCCGTACCTGAGCAAGATAAGGAACAGACTGTGCAAAAGGTGATCTTTGTCTCTGAATTAACTTCCTGTAGGTTTGGTTCACTATGCCTTGACAGTTCGCCCCATAAGGTCGAGCCACAGGTTGCCACAGAATCTGCATTCACAATAAGCTGATAAAATTGTACAAAAGTATTTTTCCCTGCGGCGAACAGGTCCGCGGCAAAGTGGCTGCGACCAACTGGCCACGGCTAAATGGGCGTCTCCCTTCCTTCCTGCAGCTAAGAATCCCAATCCTCGGTGTTGAGGATTCCAATTTCTTGGGCCTACGTTTCCAGTCCAATAAACTACTCAAATGGAGAGGCATCCATATACGATGGTTATAAATGACGGTTCTAGTCACCAGTAAGCCCATTGGCTCACTACCGTTCGTCCTTAGGCAGTTTAAAAATATATTTGGCATTTTGTAGGAAGAGATGGTGGAATCGGTTGAGATCGCCACACACCACAGTCCCCAGTCGATAGAGGATGTCCAACCCAGTTGCTCTAGTGTGCAGTCGGATGAGAAGCAACATTCAAACAACAGTAGTCCAAGAAGAAGTGGGGCGCGTGCTAAGAAATCAGCCAAATTTCTGGCTAAACCGATGAAATCCAGTCAGTTTATGCCTTTCTCCTTTTATGTCTATGCATTTTTGTGTGGTGTAGTGGCCTGCAAGCATGAAGTGAGTTAAGTAGCGTCTTTAAAAATGGCAAACATTCTGGTGATCTGCTAAGCCCGAACTGTTTTGCTTGCCACTCTATCAAATTTGCAGAAACTTGTCGTCTTTTTCTGGATTATTTGCTTATGTTATGCTGCCGTACATGGGCAAAAAGAGGCTAAGGGGTTGACTGACCCCCTCAGGGCTTTTGGAAACAGATTTTGCATTGAAAATTATGATAAAAGAATGGTTAGATTGGGTGTAAATTAGCTCAGAATAGCTTATTTTAACCTATTTTAGCGAAAAAGTAGCATAAAAACCATAATGTTAGTAATCAATCGGACTTTTTTCCTTGCCATCCCCTCGGCTCCCATCAGCCGCCGCTACCCCATCTCAACCCCCTCAGGATTTGAAAATTTACTCCCCTGAGCCGAAATGCTAGCTCATGTCTGTATGCTGCTAATTTGTTCAGGCCAACTGCTAGTCGATCAATCGCGATTTTTGGAGGAATGAAAACCCTCAGTTTGTAGATGAAATGAGATCTAAACCAGACATGGGCAAAGGGGGGGGGCTGGGGGGGGATTGGCCCCCCCCCTCACAGGCTCTGACCCCCCCCCTCCAGCCGGCCGCTACCCCCCCTCAGGAATTTTTTGGAAGATTTTTGTATAGAAAATTATGATAAATATATGCCTGGATTAGGTGTAAATGAGCTCAGAATAGCTTATTTTAACGTATTTTGATGAAAAATAAGCCAAAAAACCTTGATTTTAGCAAAAAATCGGACTTTTTGGCTTACCACCCCCTCAGCCCCCCCTCAGGCGCTCCTACCCCCCCTCAGCCCCCCTCAGGAATTGAAAATTCTACCCCCCCCCCTCAGCCGAAATGCTAGCCCATGTCTGATCTAAACTACATTGTTATCTGAATGATATCTTCATCGGATCTTTTGGCTTTCTTTATCAATCCGAAGTTAAAAAACTGGAATGACGGCCGTTCGATTTTGTTTCGAAAATCTGTCTAAAAATCGCCGTGAAATTAGCCTATTTTGGTCAAAAAGAGCGCAAAATTTTTAACTAATATTTGCGAACGACAGAAAGGTTGGTATCGGGCAACCATACATGTAACAGGTCATCCGCCGAAGGTTGAGGGGGCTTGGGGCTCTGGCGTCGGCCGGGGGTCTGAACCCAAATTCTAGAGAGAGTGTGGGCACTAATGCGCCTAAAAATTGCAACTTTTCGGCTAAAAAATCGTAAAAAAATCACTAATTTGGACTCAAATATAGCTAAAACGTGCGGTTTTACAGTTGATTTTGGCAATTTTTGTGTCTGAAATTGTAAAATTTGATAAAAAAATAACATAACCGGAAAAATCGGATCGGCAGGGGTCCCGATCCGGCGTCTGGCCTAAGTCTTGTGCGAGGCAGACCCGGATCCCCCTGTTGCATGTATGGTTACGTCCAACAATTCGTATTGTAGAAGCAGAGAACGACCGGAATTCCGATTCCGATTCCGAACTTAGAGGCCTAAGAATTTATCGGAACTGTTGTTAAATTTTTTGGAAAACGAAAACCATTTCTTGGCTACTGTGGAGTGACTTTATGCCTGGAACCGCCTATCTAGTCTGTTTTGGCAGACATTGGTTAGCATTTCGGCTAGGGGGTTGGTAAATGTTCAATTCCTGAGGGAGCTAGAAATGTCTGGTGTACTGTGGATCAGGTATACCTGTACCTGTACCTGATTATCAGGTAGATTTGCAATACCCACCTAATACCTACCTGATACCTGATCGGGTACTTTCGAACGGTACCTACCTGATTTTGGGTATTTTTGGGCTGAAACAGGTACAGGTATCAGGTACAAACAGAAGTCAACAAATTGTAGTTTACGACCGATTTGTTCATTAAAAAAGCATGTATGAAGGCTAATTTTTCAAAATTTTCTCGCCCTGCTTGGGCCGTTGCCCAACCAGGCCTCTTCGGACTACAATACCTCCTAATTTCTGCTAATACTATACTCAGAATGCTTTCAAAAGCGTTTTTCAAGCTAATTTTGTCAAAATTTTCTGACCCTGATTGGGCCATGGCCATGGGAAAAATTTTATACGTACTTCCTTTTGCAAAATCCTGAGTAAGCCAATGAATAAAGGCGAAGACAAATAGGGACACATTGTGTGGGTTAAAAAGGGTTACGAGAAGCCTTACTCTAAGTGGCAAAGATAAACCACCAGAGATGGATGAGCAAAGCGAATCCACACCCCTGAAATATTTTGATAGTGCGCTTTTAGCATTTTGTGCAGTTTCAAAACGAAAAAATCCTAAAATGACTTGAACTAATCTGATTTTAGCTGCCTTTTGAGCCCAAATTGGTAGTTTGAGCCATTTTTCGGCTAAAATCCGGATTTTAAACTTTCTATGGGAGAATACCTGATACCCAATACCTGATACCTGTATTTTTGTGAATACCTACCTATACCTGATACCTGATTGGGTATTTTTAAAATACCTGTACCTGATACCTGATATTAGGTACTTTTCCAATACCTGCCCACAATAGTCTGGTGGGGTTGGGTTGAGGGGATGTAATCGAAAGTTCGATTTTTTACTAAAATCAAGGTTTTTGGCGTATTTTTCGTTAAAATACGCCCTTTTGATCTCATTTACACTCAGACATTGGCTAGCATTTCGGCTCAGGGCAGACATGGGCTAGCATTTCGGCTGATGGGGGGTAGAATTTTCAATTCCTGAGGGAGGTAGGAGCGCCTGATGGGTGGGCTGAGGGGTGGTAAGCCAAAAAGTCCGATTTTTTGGCGAAAATCAGGGTTTTTTGGCTTATTTTTCATTAAAATAAGTTAAAATTAGCTATTCTGAGCTCATTCACGCCTATTCCAGGCATATTTTTATCATAATTTTCTATACAAAATTCTTCCCAAAAATTCCTGATGGGGGGTAGCAGCCGGCTGATGGGGGTAGATCAGAGCCTAATGAGGGGCCAACCCCTTCAGCCCCCCTTGCCCATGTCTGGCTCAGGCTGTGGTAAATTTTCAAATCCTGAGAGGGTAGCGGCGGCTGATGGTGGTTGAGGGAATGGTAAGTCAAAAAGGTCCGATTTTTTACTAAAGTCAAGGTTTCTCGGCTAATTTTTCGCTAAAATAAGTTAAAATAAGCTATTCTGAACTCATTTACACCTAATCTATCCATCTTACTTTTCTATACTAATTTCTTCACAAAAATTCCTGAGTGTGGGTCAGAGCTTGAGCGGGTCAACCTCCCTCAGCCCCCTTTCCATACATGTAACAGGGGGTCTGGGGGTCTGCCCTCCACCCGACTTAGGCCAGACCCCCCGGATGGGGACCCCCTGAGACGATTTCGCCGCCCCCCCCCCCCGATTTTTCTGGCAAGTAAATTTTTGAGCAAATTTTCGCAATTTTTTACAATCTCAGACACAAAAATTGCCAAAATCGCCTGCAAAACAGCACTTTTTAGCTGTATTTCAGCTGAAATTAGCAATTTGTGACGATTTTTAGCAAAAAAATCGCGATTTTTCCGATTTTTGAACGTTTTTTGTGCCAAACTCCCCTCCCAAAAATTGGGCTCAGACCACCCCGGCTGGCGCCAGACCCCCCAACCCCCACCCCTTCGGCGGATGACCTGTTACATGTATGGTACCGGTACCTTAGGCGTGACGCAATCTTGACAAATTCACGAATAGGTGAAATTTGTTAATTTCAGTGCGTACAAAATGAAACTTCATTTGGCGAACATTTACGGAATTGACAGCACGAAAGAAAAGGTTCCATTTTAGCGCTATTTCTTCAGGCATTCAAATTAACAAATTTCACATATTCGTGAATTTCTCAGGATTAGCTCAAGGCAGGTCCACCAAATTTTAACACACAAAACTTCCCCTGTTTGGCCACCTATCTTACAAATTTCAGCCAATGTGGTCAAACTTAGCGGAAATGGGACACCCTGTATAATAACAATGTTTGTGTTTAGCCGAAAGCCGGAACAAGGTACCAACGCCAGCGGCCATACGGTTTCTAGTTTCGATTTCGCTCGAGCTCTCACTCAGTACGGCTAACTGTCTCTCGGCCCCTCCCCGTCCTCAAAGAAAGCGAAGAAAATCTCCTTCCAACTTAGTTCCCCCCAAGCGTACTTCAACGAGAACAGAAAGAACTGTGGCCGTAAACAATTCCAACTCGCCCACCAAGACTATTGCTACCTCTGAAGTACAGGCGAAAGAGACCAAACCTGAACCCATTGAAACTGTGGTGAAGCGAAAACGAGGAAGACCGGTGAAAACGAAGCTGGATAATAAGGATGAAATGAGCTCAAGCAAGAAGGACTTAAGGCAGACTCAAAGGGGAGGCAAGGACGCGGCTGCTAGAGACAAAGCTGGCAAACAGCCCAAGAAGGAGCTTCCTCCAGTTGTGAACAATCCCGATCCGGAACCTCCGAAGCGCAAGAGGGGTCGTCCTCCAAAGAATAAATAGTTGTTAGGCTAGCAGGACAGTTTGTCTGTTTGTAAACCGACTCTGGATTTCGGCCGTTTTTTGGTTGAGTTTTGTGTCCCGTCTTTTTATTCCAAGCCAGCCCGTGCAAGTGTTTTTCTGATAGGAATTCGGTCCTACTCTGGGTCTTGTCGACTGGTGTACAGGATGTGTAAAAATGGGTACATTTCCTTTTTCTGCCATTTCCGCAAATTTTGAGCAAATCGGCTGAAATGTGTCCATTTTTTCAGAGACCCTGTAGTTTTCTTTGCGTTTTGTTTGTGTTTTGATTCAGGTTTATGCCGATTTCTGTGTGTTTATATATGTGTTATTTATTAATGAATGAGCAGCACTGTGTTGAGCTGCGAAGAAAAATACAATTCTTTCCTGGCAAAATACTACCTCACGTTTAGATTTTTCTGTTGCAGCACAAAATCCATCATTAAACTGCTAAAACAGTAAATTTCTACGTTAACTCAGGTATATCTTTTGGATGCATTTTTGAAGACCAATTCTTCTTGCCGTTGTTGAGCAATGGCCCAAGTAGAGAGAGAAAAGTTTATCCGACAACCTACTAAGCATAACAACAGAATACAATATAAAAACACAACGAAAAATAATCCAACCAGATCAGAGGGAGGGCTGGGCCGTTTGTCCGGCTTCTAAAGCCCTACCCTTCAAGAACTTACTCACATCCAAATTCTGGATGCGATTTTTAAAAACAGAGACTGTGCGTACATTTACAGTTTCCATGGGGAGGCTATTCCAAATGCTAATAACACGGTTAGCAAAAAAGTTTTTGCCAATATCTAAGTTTGTGCGTTTTACAAACAACTTTAAATTGTGGCCACGGGTAGTCTTTGACAAACTAAAATCAAAAAACCGTTCCCTGGGCAAGTCGACCAGTCCATTAAGTATCTTGTACACCATAACGAGGTCACGGATCAAACGACGTTCTTCAAGTGACTTTAGATTTAAAATGGTTAGACGTTCAGTGTACGACTTACTACTCATTCCAGGCAGGCGACGGGTAAACAAACGCTGTACTCTTTCAACTAAATCAATATCTTTCAAAAGAAAAGGGTTCCAAACTTCGGTGGCGTACTCTAATTTAGATCTTACAAAGGTTTTGTATAAACGTAATAAAAACTGTTCTTCACGATTCTGGAAAGTTCTATAAATCAAATTTACGGCTGCGAAACCTTTAGAAGCAACATTACAACAGTGAAGAGAAAATTTTAGATCAGCCGAAACAGTTACCCCAAGATCAGAAAGACTAGATACAGCCGGCAAAAGTGATTCATTTACGGAGTACTGTGAACGCACATTACCGTAACCGAGGTGTAGAACAACGCACTTTTGTATTGCTACTGAAAGCTGCATTTGAGTCGCCCATTTATATACACGAGCAAGGTCAAACTGAAGGAACGTATTAATTTGCCCTTGCGGTACAGAAAAATACAACTTAGCATCATCTGCATAAAGCTTAATTTGAGAATAACGCAAAACATTTTCGAGGTCGTTAATATAAATCAGAAACAAGACAGGACCCAATAAACTACCTTGCGGAACCCCTGAAATAACTGTAGACTTAGTGGAGTGAGCATCATTCTCAATACAGACAAACTGCTTACGGTTTGTGAGGTAGTCTTTTATCCAAGCCAAGAGTAAACCAGAAATTCCTACCGATTCTAATTTAGAGCACAGCTTGTTATGAGAAACGCTGTCAAAAGCTTTAGCAATATCGAAATAAATTACATCAACAGTTTGTCGGTTATCAATTGCTTCCGTCCAATCATTCAAGCACATTAAAAGTTGGGTTACAGTAGAACGCTTTGAAAGTACATAGTTTCAAAAGTTTACACCCATTTCTGCAAAATTTCATATCCGATCCGGATCTGGTTGAAAATTTTGATTCAGTCGGGCGCTACTTGAAAGTAGTCAGGTCGCTGGCACAGTTGGTGTAGTGGTTTAGGCCGCAAAGCAACTGTGCACGTGCTCGTGTCGGCGCGGCAAGTTTACCAAAAGCCGTTCCACAAAGCATGCCGCGTTGGAGAAGGAAAAGATTGGTGACCTTAGCACCGGTAGATCCAAACACTTTTTTCCGTTCAGCTCACCTGAATGAAAAATTTGAAATGCTGCTGTGTTAACTCAATGCTTGGCCGTTTGCTCTGTAAACTGGTCTAGAGTTTCTTTCGTTGAAACTGTGGTGGCTGACAAATTTGAAAGAAAAAATGTCAGCTTGTTCGTCCGCAGCAGTTGTGCAAAGAAGTCGGCCGCAGGAACTTATACGGAAAAGCAAAAGTTGGTCAATCTTTCCTAGACGCTAATGCTGAGAGACAATCAGCCGAGAACAGGCCAGCATCGTAGAGGCGTAGGACATGCCGACGCAAACATAGGCGCAAGGCTTTGCTTTTCTACGCAAAAACTATTAAACTACAGCAGTAGTAGGAATCCGTTTTATCATGAATAATAAAAATCCCTCTTGTTCATTGCCAAAATCACTGTTTTGAATTTGAGGGCGAATATCTGAGGAACCAAGCAAAGTACATCAATTTTTTGTAATGTATAGAGTGAATACACAACACATCACTCTTCGGCGAAGTTCGGCAGAGATTTTGGTCAAGAATGATAAAAACCTTTAGTGTGTGTCTACTGATACTAAAATGAACTATGTAGGTAACTGTAAACTTCCCCCTTGAATGCCTTCTAATACGTTTTTGAAGGGCAACTTTTAAAAATTGGGGTAACATAACCAACCAGGTTCGTGTCGAAGCTTTTACACGGACATTTTGCCAAGTCCTCCTGGATATGCCACTGTCTTTTAACAGAAAAAATGACAATTTTAAAAAAATGGAAAAAAATGCAGAATTGAAACAATCCGCGGTTGAATAATTTAATTGAAAGTTTAATTGTAATTGAAAATAATGGAGAACCGTTTCAATTTTATTGAATTTAATTTAATTAAAATAAAAAACGGAGTCCGATCCGATCCGATTGCGAGAGCCTTACGGCTCTGCGATCAGACTCGAGGTCCATTCCGCTACCCCCGTGGTTTCGTCATCTCGGACGTTTCCCTTCTTTCAATGCTGTTGGGCGCCAGGTACTAGAGAGTGCCTGGCGGGGTTACGTCATGGTGCTGTCAGCTCCCAACGGCCGCCCGGCGGACTGACCAGCCAGTATCAGCCTTATTGCTGGTCTCTCAGACAGCTCATGACGTCGTTAGCCTTCCCTCCACTCCAACGCGGCATGCTTTTTGGAGCGGCTTTCGGTGCAACGGCAGATCCAGTTGGTTCCAATTTTACCTACTCGCACCAATTGCCGACGCCAGCTTTCGGTGGCCTGGGTGGAGCGTTGTGCCGACGACCAACTCTTTGCAGCAAGAAACTTGCCGCGCCGAGAGGATGAACTAGTGTTTCCGAT
>JASANB010007158.1:0-13856 GCA_030248155.1 Sabatieria punctata
TAATTGTCGTTGTCTGCAGAAGCGTTACAACCTTGGACAAACGAAATTTTTAATTTGATTAAAGCCACTTTTTCTAGTGTAAAATTTTGTATGGAATTCAATGGTGGCACTCCCAGGTCGCTCCGACCACTGATAAGGGTGCAATTCGCGATTTCCTGAACCCTACTTTTTTCAGAAAACCGAATTTCAAAAATGACAAAAACTGGATTTGATCACAGTTCTCCACCATTTTAAGAGACAGAGACCTCAGTCATACTGCATCAGAGAGCTCCGAAAATATCCTTTCTTCACAAGTCATCAGATTTTAAATCGGCCGAAAATTAGCATAAAGCGGTGCATTTCAAAATTTGAAACAGAGCACAATTTTCAAACGGGCGCATACAGCGGGCAGCATTTTTAAATTTAACTTTTTATGCATCAATCGATTCGCCTCATCGAGAACTTTCGTATAAAATTATTTCCAGCTTGGGACAGACACTATGAAAGGTAGAAAACTCGCAAAAACCGAAAAATACTCAAGTTTTTTCTGCTTTTTTGCATGAATTGGCTGTGTAACTTTTGACTAGGAGAAAAGATTTATATTTTGGTTATAGGTTTTGAAACAGACCACCGTGCCCGTCTATAGGCGGAATTTCAGCTCGCTAACTATACTCGCTTCAGAATTACAAATACTTTTATAACGGTAAGTTTTCTAAGATTTTGGTTTTCAAATGAAAAAAGGTGTAAGTTTGCGAAAACTGCCAGAGACACAAGCAGCTACGATTACTACTTGATCTTTAAGTTCACTGGTTTGAACGGCGCGCTTGATCGGTAGGCAGGCCGCCAACCCATATAATGATTATTGATTACTTTAGCCACGCGAGGTGTGTCTGTGGGCTTGTGTTGGTGGATGCCCTCACTCACGTGACTCACAACATAAACTCTGTGTTTTGTGTTGCGTGCATGCTGACGCTGAGTGTGGCTGGGTGGAGACACATTGTGAAGTCAGCTGCTGTGATAGAGTTTCTCAATAGTTCAGGGTGCAGGCACACACACGCCGAATCAATATCCCTGAGCTTGCCCAAAAAATGCGTGCTTGTGGTCAGTTTGAAAGGTCTGAATGGCTCACTGAAAGAAAGATAAAGGCCTGGCTGGGAGCAATAAAGAGGAAGCAGTTGAGGAAGGAAAAGCTCAGTGCAATTGAAGAAGAAGATTTGAATGATGCTGCTGCAGTAGAAGATGCTGATGAGCGTGAAGCAATTGCAGCTGACCTTGAGGAAATGGCTAAACAAGTTCTAGTTCTCCCCCATCCAGTTGAAGCCTCAGGCAAAGACATCTGCCATTCGGCCAAGAATAATTAGCTTGAAAGAGAGACCAAGGGTTCTCTGATGAGCATTTGTGCGGCACTTCAGATTCCTTATCCAAAACAACGGGACAAGACAGCTCTGGCTAGCCACATACTACGACATGTGGGTCTATGCAGTTGCAGAGCTATTCAAGGTTGACTGAACCTGTGAAAAGAATATGCGCTAGGCGCATAGCTGTTACTCAGATTCGCTATGTGAACAAGCTAAATCATTAAACGGTTACTACAAATCCGGCCAATCGGGTGACATTTAACATATACACAACACAGAATTAACAGTTTGGTAATGTAGGTGCTTGTTTTTCTCACAGTTTTCACAAACATAATTGCTACGTTATGCACCGCCACTACAAGCACAACATCAATCAGCACCTTTTTTCATTTGAAAACCAAAATCTTAGAAAACTTACCGTTATAAAAGTATTTGTAATTCTGAAGCGGGTATAGTTAGCGAGCTGAAATTCCGCCTATAGACGGGCACGGTGGTCTGTTTCAAAACTTATAACCAAAATATAAATCTTTTCTCCTAGTCAAAAGTTACACAGCCAATTCATGCAAAAAAGCTGGAAAAACTTGAGTATTTTTCGGTTTTTGCGAGTTTTCTACCCTTCAGAGTGTCTGTCCCAAGCTGGAAACAATTTTAAACGAAAGTTCTCGATGAGGCGAATCGATTGATGCATAAAACGTTAAATTTAAAAATGCTGCCCGCTGTATGCGCCCGTTTGAAAATTGTGCTCTGTTTCAAATTTTCAAATGCACCGCTTTATGCTAATTTTCGGCCGATTTAAAATCTGATGACTTGTGAAGAAAGGATATTTTCGGAGCTCTCTGATGCAGTATGACTGAGGTCTCTGTCTCTTAAAATGGTGGAGAACTGTGATCAAATCCAGTTTTTGTCATTTTTGAAATTCGGTTTTTTGAAAAAAGTAGGGTGCACCCTTATCAGTGGTCGGAGCGACCTGGGAGTGCCACCATTCAATTCCATATAAAATTTTACATTAGAAAAAGTGGCTTTAATCAAATTCAAAATTTCGTTTGTCCAAGGTTGTAACGCTTCTGCAGACAACGACAATTAACGCCGTTTGTGGTACTGGCACCATATATGGTGACGGTACCATATACTATGGTACCGGTGCCATATAGGGTGCCGTGCCACTACCATATATGGTACGAAATTTTAATGAAGTGCTGAAGTTACCAATTCGAAGGTAGGGAGGGGTACCATATGCAGTATGGTACCATCACATCACAGTGGCCGAACGTAGGGTACTATGAATGGTGAGGGTACCATATATGGTGCCACGACCCAGTGGCGTATTCAGGACTTTGGAAAGGGGGGGGGGTGTAAAATTTTGAAAGTGCCTGGTTGGGCCGCTGCCCAACCAGGGTAAGAAAATTTAGCAAAATTAGCCTTCAAAAACGCGTTTAAAACGCATTCCGAGCTTAAAATTAACAGAAATTACAAGTTTTAGTAGTTTATAATGGCCTGGCTGGGCTTCAGCCCGACCAGGGCGACAAAATTTTGAAAATTTGGCCTTCAAAAACGCATTTAGAAGGCATTCTGAGCACAAAATAGACAGTTTTAGTACATAATTCATTAGTTTCTTATATTTTTGACAGACTTTTTCTTCCTACCTCCGCCGCAAAGGGGGGTGTACACACCCCACACCCTGGATACGCCACTGCCACTACCCGAAAACGACCGGTACCATATATGGTGCCAGCCATAAACGGCGTAGTCCCTGACAGTAGTAAAACATCCACTGCTTGTCCACCGGTTTAGGAAGGCAACCCAGTCAAAGGATCGGATCGGTCTTTCAGCGTTGATTTTGAAGAATTATTTGATAGCAACGGATTGGCCACGCAGCCAGCTAACCAAGTTAGCTTATACTACCTTCTATACACTACTGTACTATGTGTGTCTGATTTTTAGGTAAACTTGATTGACTGTCGCGCAACTCAAGAATTTGAGGGCGACGCCAAAGGCCCATTTTCGGAAGGTAGACAGAACTGTTAATTAATTAATTAAGGTGATGTCTTGACTTTCAGTGGCCAAAGGCAGCAGAATCGCAGGATTCGTCAACATTCCCTCTGAGGAGTATTTGGAAAACGGGAAGATGAAAAATCCAGATGATATAAAAGACGGTATGCTACTCTAGCTTCTTGTAGAATTATGGGTAAAGGGCTTTACTACAGAAAGCAGAAGAAATTTTTGTATCGGAAATACAATGATCGTGGTACATAGTACTCTGACTTGCCAAATTTTGGTGGGATCCTATAGCCATAAATATAGTCAAGGGGATTTGAGGTACTGTACTGTTGTTTGTGTATACGCATACACATTTACCATGCACAAAAATACACATTGTTTGTGTATTTGATCAGCAAAAATCAATAAAATTACGAACAGAAACGCAAAATTTCTATCTTTTCGCCGCAGTAATAAACAGTAGATACACTCATAAAGCCTTCAATGACCAAACTAACTCAATTTCAAAGCTATCCAAGGTTCCAAGCAACAGACTAGGGTTCCGACGATATATCGATATCGATATCGAAAAGTCGATATATCGACCCTTTTTCCAATATCGATATCGATATCGATATCGCGATATTTCGCATCGATATTTTCGATATTTTTGTGTGGAAAATCAGGAAATATAACAAAACTGACACCAGGTCTATTTCTCTGGAATAGTAAAAAACAGTTTTTCCTGAACAACTCAGAAATCGATTCTATAGTTAAAGCCTGACAGTGTCATGATAGCTCTCAGAAACATCAGTTTCTCGCCATTCTCAGCTTCCTGACAGTAACGCTTTGCTTCTTAGCATACATGGGCTGCGGGGGGTCCGGGGGTTTGCCCACCCTCCAACTTAAGCTCACTTCCCGCAAACGACCCCACCCACCCACCTGCAGCCGACTTTTGTTCCTGACCCACCCACCAAAATCGCCGCGACCCCCACAAACGGGCATGCCCACCCCCAAATTTTAGTATTTTGGCTACCCCAACCCATTTTCTGACCCATGTACTGTATGGTTCTTAAATGTCTGCAGCAACACTGAAGATCTGCTCACTCCGCACACTTGAAGCAGGAGGGCAGAAGCAGACATGATAAACTAGTATTTCGGCTGAGCGGTGGTACATTTTCAAATCCTGAGGGGTACCGCCGGCTGATGGGTGGTTGAAAAAAGCAAAAAAGTCCGACTTTTTACTAAAATCAAGGATTTTTTGGCATATTTGTCATTAAAATTAGTTAAAATATGCTATTCTGTTTGAGCTCATTATGCCTAATGAGGGTGAGGCATCGGCCTGAGGGGTCAACCTTTTCATAGAAGGGCTTCAGAAGGGCTACTACCTTTTCTGCGATTCTCTACTTAATTGATATCAGATGGCTGATTGCGTCAGTGCTTGACTGATAAGCAGCGAGAGCAGTTTGCTCTTTGAAATTTTCACATTTTCTCGCATAACTATAAATATCGATATCGATATCGATATCGATCGATATTGAACTGAAAATATCGATATCGATATCGATATCGAATATCGACAAGTTTTGATATCGTCGGAACACTACAACAGACATTGAGAGATTTGATTTTCCCAGCATTTCTGACTGAAAATCTACCAAAAAATTGCATTTTCAGTACAATACACATACGCATTGTTTTGTTCAATATGTATACACAAATTACCATCGAACGGGAAATCCAATGCAAAACAATAGTACTTTGACGACGTATGTACTGTATGTGCATGTATATGTTTCAGTGCTGAATGGGTGTAGCGGAGTGGATTCGGCCAAACCATCGATATTGATGTGCAACACGGGAACCAAAACCTCCTTAGCATTGGTGGCGCTGAAACACTGGAACCCTGAGGCCAATGTTAGGATGTACAATGTATGTTAATGCTTGCTAGATGTAGTGGCGTATCCAGGAGTTTGCTTATGGTCTAAAATTTTTAAGCCCAACCAGGACAAGAGAATATTTAAAAATTGATCTCGAAAAGGGCATTCTGAGCATTTCTGACAGTTCTGGTACGTAATTTATTGGTTTTTCTTATTTTTGACATAGATTGCTTTTTTCTGAAGGGGTGCACCAACCCTACATAGACTCCTGGATAGGCTATTATTTTTAGGTGGTAGAGGAAGAATGGATTTGTTTCAGGGCAGCTTAACAGAAGTGGCTGCTAGAAGGCCAGAGCTTATTTCTGAATCCGGCCCTGTTAGCAAGAAGTAAATGGTCAGAAAGAATTATATCAATAATGCAGTCAGGCGCTTAACGCCGTTTATGGAACCATATATGGTGTCGGTACCGTAAATGATACTGGAGCAGGACTTAGACTAGTCACACCATATACGTACGACCCTTGTATCCATGGTCATAGGGCCGGTACCATAAACGGCGTTAGTACCTGAGTGTACGTAATAGTACAAATAAACAAACAGTCGTGGGAAGAAATTCTTTGCGCTGCAAACATTTGCGCCATACCTGGATATTGAGTAACTCTACGTCAACCTTTGTCATGTAATGTAACGCAGACTACCGGAGATTTCCACTTAGTATCCCACCCCACTTAATAACCCACTGGGTAACGTGGGCAAATATATGCCTACTTCATTTGTATATGTATATGTATATGTATATATACAAATGCACATTAGTTTGTATATGTATATATATATATACATATACAAACAAAATTTCAATATTGCATATTTTTTGTATATTTGTATATTAAGAATATTATAAATTTTCTGCTGGAAAGCATGATTTCGACAAACCAGGTGGGCTAGGGGTACCATGACGGGTGTCATTGTCATATGGTAGGGCGTTGTAGGCTAGCCAACGAGAAATATTTTCAAATTACGCTAACTTTATACAGTATAGATCAAAAAATATGTCCCATCGCTTTTTCGGCCTTCACTCAAACGTTTCGTTCTCAGTCACTTCTTCACCGATTTGGCTCAAATTTTCAGCAAAAATTAACAACATGGTTGGCTAAATATTCTGCAAGTTTGGTGCGAATATTCCACGGAAAAAAATTTTTTTGAACGGAAAAGTGAAAATCATAGTGGTCTGCGTAAATTCAAATTTCCCGCCTAATTACGGCGCTATCGCTTAGATAGTTGCAGGAATGATCGGGCGGACATTTGGTCATAACATATTCAGACGGCAGCCCTCTGGCTTAAGGGGCACTAAAATTGGGGAACATCATTGAAACCTTCTCCACAGTGTTTTCAGAAAATCGAAAATCTTCTGAATTGTCATTTCACAGGTTTCACGAAGAAAAGTCACATTTTGTCATGTTTTTGAAATTCCCCAATTTTAGTGCCCCTTAAGCCAGAGGGCTGCCGTCTGAATATGTTATGACCAAATGTCCGCCCGATCATTCCTGCAACTATCTAAGCGATAGCTTCGTAATTACGCGGGAAATTTGAATTTACAGAGGCCACTATGATTTTCACTTTTCCGTTCAAAAAAACTTTTTCCGTTGGAGTTTTCGCTCCAAACTTGCAGAATATTTAGCCAGCCATGTTGTTAATTTTTGCGGAAATTTTGAGCCAAATCGGTAAAGAAATAACTGAGAACGAAACGTTTGAGTGAAGGCCGAAAAATCGATGGGACATTTTTTTTCATCTATACTGTATAAGACACGTTTTGTTCAAGTAGGCCACCAACAGAACAACAATACAGTAACGTAGAATCGACAACTGCAATGATTGACACTTTACGTACGTACTGTACAAGTACTACGTAGAACGAAACGGGTTGCTTAATCCAACAGAAAAGAGCGGTTGAGTTCGACAAACAAACTCCTTAGTTTTAGGTTAAAAGGTATGTCTAAAGTTAAAGTTAAGGCTTAGGTTCTGGCTTTAGTCTTCGATTCATGCTTACAAGGCTCGTACATACAGTAGGTATAGTTTTAAGCAGAAATAGCCTGAAATCGTTATTACGCATCAGTAGGGAGACCGCTGAACGGGTTTCTCTGAAAAAATAATAACACGTTTAAAACTGGGACGAAACGAAAAGGGAAACGTGTGGGATTCGATTATCAATTTCGTCGTTGCGCGTGCCTACAATTCCATTTTTTCTTTACAAACAGCAAAACTCATTGCAAAATACTTCTAAAAGGAAGATGAATAATATTTGGTCTTAATGCAGACGAGGCTAAACCGCAAATTTAACAAATTCTTCTGGAAAAGTTGAAGACATACATAGGCTCAAAATACAAAAACAACCAAAGAAACTGCAAAAATATCTCAATTACAATACAAAAGTGGCCAAAATGTGCTAAACTACTTACTGCGAAAATATACAAATGAAAATATACAAACCGTTTGTATATCAAGTCTGTTTGTATATGTATATTGAATATTGCATCAGCAGTCGGTTTGTATATGTATATGTACAGTATAGATAAAAAAAAATGTCCCATCGCTTTTTCGGCCTTCACTCAAACGTTTCGTTCTCAGTCACTTCTTTACCGATTTGGCTCAAATTTTCAGCAAAAATTAACAACATGGTTGGCTAAATATTATCTCTGCAAGTTTAGTGCCAAAATTTCGACTGATACGCGTTTTATGACCTGAATCTCTAACTAGGAATGAGGGAAAAAAATGGTCCACGTAAATTTATTTTTTTTCGGCAATACAAGGAGTACAGTCCTGAAACTTGCAGGAATGATTGGTGTTGCTATTGGGCATAACATACTAAGCGGGCAGCCCTGTAGCTTAAAGGGCACTAAAATGGGGGAATTTCAAAAACATGAGTGAAAATCCCATAGTTAAGAAATCTGCACCTTCTAGAATCAAACCACAGAATCTGTTGTTAATCAACATAGATTGTGGCAGGAAGTTCGACAAATAAATGAACCTGATATTTAAGCTCTGTTCCACACCATAGTAACCATCCCTGCAGCGTTTTTTGAAAATTGAAAATCTTTAGAATCGTCATTTTGCCGGTTTTACGAAGAAAAGTCATATTTCGTCATGTTTTTGAAATTCCCCCATTTTAGTGCACTTTGAGCTACAGGGCTGCCCGCTTAGTATGTTATGCCCAATAGCAACACCAATCATTCCTGCAAGTTTCAGGCCTGTACTCCTTGTATTACCGAAAAAAATTAAATTTGCGTGGACCACCCTCATTCCTAGTTTTCGGGTCATAAAACCAGTATGAGTGGGAATTTTGGCACCACACTTGCAGAATATTTAGCCAACCATGTTGTTAATTTTTGCTGAAAATTTGAGCCAAATCGGTAAAGAAGTTACTGAGAACGAAACGTTTGAGTGAAGGCCGAAAAAGCGATGGGACATTTTTTTTTATCTATACTGTATATGTATATCCAAAACATTTGTATATATATACAAATTTGTATATGTATATTTGAATATACAAACCCACACTACCACTGGGATATTACATGGACCCTTATTCCGGTTTACATCCCATGGGATATTACTGGGCGGCAATGTTTATGTAAAATCTGTAATAATTTTCTTTACACACGCATACTGTATGATAAAACATTGTTCCGGTTAATATCCCATGCCGTTTCCTTCCAGTTAATATCCCATGGCTTTGTCCCTGGGATATTAACTGGCAGCAATGTTTTCACTGAGATACGTGATTTTCCGTGTTATATCCCCTGGGATACTAAGTGGAAAACTCCGGTACGTGCTACGCATTGGGAAAGAGAGTCTATGAAACATTTCTCGGCACTAAATCAGTCAATCTCTAATCTACGTAAACACATCGTGTATAATTTGACTTTGCTTAGTGGAACTGGAGATACTCAATTTGAGAAAAAATTATGAGTATGACCACACTTTAAAACGATGATCAGCGGCATATACACGGGGCTTGTGGTGGAATTACAGTAAAAAGAAAAAATCTGTCGAAAACAAGAAAAAGAATAAATTATGAACTAAAATTATTTGTAAATGCGGAAGCTAACCGTTGCGAAAACTTGAACCTGTGATTTTTGTACTGTTCGTTGTTCTCTGTTTTATTGGCCGCATAGTCAGCAATGGCGATCTGCTCGCCTGGTTCTGGTTGCCCTGAGTTTGAGATCTCTACTTGAGAGCAAGCCTGCAAAAAATTACTCCCCAAATCACTTGCCAGCAAAAGTCAGATTGTGGTGGGAGGGAAACATCTCTCGGGGGCCTATCTGGGGGTCTGAGCGAAGTCGGTGGGGGTAGTATTGTTACAATACCAAAATTTCGCACGCAAGCAAGCAGACAAACAAACAAACAAACAAACAAACAAACAAACAAACAAACAAACAAACAAACAAACAAACAAACAAACAAACAAACAAACAAACAAACAAACAAACAAACAAACAAACAAACAAACAAACAAACAAACAAACAAACAAACAAACAAACAAACAAACAAACAAACAAACAAACAAACAAACAAACAAACAAACAAACAAACAAACAAACAAACAAACAAACAAACAAACCTGTTAACTGTCAACTGCTAAAAACGAGTGCATTTTCGAAAATCTCATTGTAAAAATATGGTTCGGAAAGACGCCGAAAAAATAGACAAAAACCCACTTTAGTTTGGTGAAAAATTAAAGTAATTCTAGACTTTTCTCTTGTTATTCTTTGGTCCATTACAGACAGAGGTATGTCATAATTTTCGCGCTAGCAAATCTGTGGAATATGCCTTACATCAAGCAGAGATTTGCTGACTGACAACCGCCATCGGTTCACAATTTTAGAGAAACGGTTTGTGTGGTCTTCTAGAGAGGTAAAAATGAAACAAGTTTATAAAATATTTAGTCGCGATCAGGAAATTGTGGTAAATACGCTTGAAAAGCGCTTCTTGCAAAAAAATGTAGTCATAGTCAAACGGTTTGACTTGACTATCTGGTTTTGATTTGACTACGTACTTATGATTAGTCAAACTTTGACTTTGACTTTGACTGGTAGTCATAACAACACAAGGTGGGGGACACCCCCGTATACCCTACCCTCCCTCCGTTGCATTTATGTATGGTTGGTTTGAACAAATTGGGGATTGATTTAAAAAAATACAGTGCGTATCACGACGTGGAATGACGTTTTGATCTGGCATGAATCACGATTAAATAGCGCCATGCGAAAATACGCCCCCTATAAATAAGACTTGACTTCTAAGGTGATGCCGCTAAACGATGACTGTGTCTACCTTATTTAGTAGTCTGCTTATCGAACGCACTCATTTCTTTGTTATTATTGCGAGCAATCTCAGAGTCTAAATATGCTTTACCATACTTTCTTGGTAAGCTTTCAATAAACTTTTGATGTGAAGCTACCGGATTGCTACTTTAGAAAGTGCTTCTTCCTGCCTGGATTGTCCTTGTAGTAACTGCCAAATCGTGGAGTAAAAAGGAAATCTTCCAAAAATGCGACGATATACAAGAGACAAAGATCTGCGACCTAGACGGAGCTTTAAACGCGTCTGAATTTCGGAATCTCTCCACACTTCTGCAGAACGATTTGGGGAAAGTGGGAAAATGTCAGAAAGAGATCTTTGTATTCATTATCGATCGATTGAAACGCTCCAGAAACGAAAGCATTACTACAGAGATGGAAACTGCTGCAGAGTACCTGAGAAATGTGGAACGAGGAGAGTGTTGTTCTATCGTAGTTGTGCTCCTATCTACTGGAGACCGCAGGATTTGGACACGGTAACTGAACTGTACAATGTATACTGTAATAGACAGGCCCTGCAGTTACTGTTACTTAACTAGTGGATTTTTATTTTACTATTAACTAAATTTACTACAAATTCAACCTATCCATTTAATTTTTATTTTTGTTTTACCACTAGGCGTAGGCAGCTCCCTTTTTACTAATTTTTGTTTTACTAAAGTCTGTCCAAAAAAGGAGCTTCAAGAATAACGGATTTGTACTCAAAACCAAATTTTCCAAATTTGCATGTCAGAAGTAGCAGTATTGTAGTAGCAGACGTTCGCAAACGCCTAAAAAGTGATTGCGAATGCTTATAATGGTATTGGACTGCTCAATCTCATATGACAGAGCTTGACCACCTCACGTTGGGAGCCCAATTACGGTATCAGGGTGAAGTTTTCAGGGTCGGGAAGTGTCAGAATCGATTCCGGCGATCAAGAATACCCCATTCAGGAAGTTTCAGCTAAATCCACCGGTCTGCCTATGTTTCCCCCTTCTCTGTGAAATTTTCAAAAAACCGCCATTTTTCGCGTTTTTTGCAAACTTTGACCGGCCATATCTCTGGATCGTTTGGCCTAGACACGTCATGAAAGCATAATTGGAGTCGCCAAGGACTCTAGAATCGAACTCTGCAGTCATCTCATTTTCATCGCAATTAGGAAAAAAAGCTCATTTTTTGACGTTGCGCAAATTAGTGTTCAGAGTAAACGCAGCGCAGATTAGCATTAACCGCAGACCGCGGCTCGACCTTGTCTACAACTTTGGTTATGAGGCGCAAGTCGCTCTGAGGCCTCCCAAAAAAGTTATTCGCAAAAAACCGCCAGGTCGCTCCTTTTTTGGACAGACTTTAATAATTATTAAGTTTGTGTTTAATAAATTAGTTATTTTATTAGTTAGTTAGTTTACTGATTTTACTACTAATTTTCCTATTATTTTACTACGATTTCACAACGTGGAATTTAGAATCAATGATGTCAAGGTATTGTGAATAATTGACTTTGGTCCAAATAGTTGCTAAATTTGATCATGATACGAAGTTCTCCAGAACTATAGAGTAGTAGAATGTGAGCCACTTTCAGAGCCTTAGTGTAAACAAACAGCCGTCGGTAATCTCGTCGCTGTTTTAAAATTTCGAGCGTGTTATCAAATACTTGCCCCGGCTGTCTGTCGCTTTCCAAAAATCGTAGTTTTAAGACCTCTCAGGGCCAAACACACAGCCGGTCGGTAATCTCGTCGATGTTTTAAAATTACGAGCTTTCTTATCAAATACTTTCCCCGCAAAACTGTCGCTTTCCAAAGTATAAAGTTAGCCAATTTCACAGACATAGTGTAAACAAACAGCCGGTCGGTAATCTCGTCGCTGTTTTAAAATTTCGAGCGTGTTATCAAATACTTGCCCCGGCTGTCTGTCGCTTTCCAAAAATCGTAGTTTTAAGACCTCTCAGGGCCAAACACACAGCCGGTCGGTAATCTCGTCGCTGTTTTAAAATTTCGAGCGTGTTATCAAATACTTGCCCCGGCTGTCTGTCGCTTTCCAAAAATCGTAGTTTTAAGACCTCTCAGGGCCAAACACACAGCCGGTCGGTAATCTCGTCGATGTTTTAAAATTACGAGCTTTCTTATCAAATACTTGCCCCGCCAATCTGTCGCTTTCCAAAGTAGAATGTGAGCCACTTTCAGAGCCTTAGTGTAAACAAACAGCCGGTCGGTAATCTCGTCGCTGTTTTAAAATTTCGAGCGTGTTATCAAATACTTGCCCCGGCTGTCTGTCGCTTTCCAAAAATCGTAGTTTTAAGACAGCCAGCACTTTCAGAGCCTTAGTGTAAACACACAGCCGGTCGGTAATGTCAGTCGTTCTTTTTTTTTTTTAAAAAAAAAAAAAAATTTCGAGCGTGTTATCAAATACTTGCCCCGGCTGTCTGTCGCTTTCCAAAGTAGAATGTGAGCCACTTTCAGAGCCTTAGTGTAAACACACAGCCGGTCGGTAATCTAGTTGCTGTTTTGCCAACAGAAAATTACGAGTGTGCTGCTTTCTTATCAAATACTTGGAGCTTGCCCCCGCCAATCTGTCGCTTTCCAAAAATCGTCTCAGGGCCAAACACACAGCCGGTCGGTAATCTCGTCGCTGTTTTGCCAACAGAAAATTACGAGCGTGCTGCTTTCTTATCAAATACTTGGAGCTTGCCCCGTGCTGCTTTCTCAAGACTTCTTATCAAAACGGAAAGCGACAGATTGGCGGGGCAAGTATTTGATAAGAAAGCTCGTAATTTTAAAACATCGACGAGATTACCGACCGGCTGTGTGTTTGGCCCTGAGAGGTCTTAAAAACTACGATTTTTGAAAGCGACAGACTGTCGGTGCAAGTATTTGATAACACGCTCGAAATTTTAAAACAGCGACGAGATTACCGACGACTGTTTGGCTACTCTAATTTTGGGTCTGGAAAGTGGCTCACATTCTACTTTGGAAAGCGACAGATTGGCGGAGCAAGTATTTGATAAGAAAGCTCGTAATTTTAAAACATCGACGAGATTACCGACCGGCTGTGATGTTTGAGCCCTGAGAGGTCTTAAAACTACGATTTTTGGGAAAGCGACAGACAGCCGGGACAAGTATTTAACACGCTTCGAAATTTTAAAACAGCGACGAGATTGCCGACCGGCATATTTAAATTTACTAAAGATGCAAGTGGCTCACATTCTACTACTATAGACACAAAACTATGTGAAATTTGACCTACAATACTGAACCCACACATGTTTTATTGCAAAATTGATCAAGACTTCACCAAAGACTAGTAAAATAGTAGAGCAATACGTAA
>JASANB010007159.1:0-42948 GCA_030248155.1 Sabatieria punctata
TTCATTCATTCATTCATTCATTCATTCATTCATTCATTCATTCATTCATTCATTCATTCATTCATTCATTAATTGAACAGGAAAGTTGCAGTGACTCACTGTTGAAAATTTCAGGCCAACACTGGTTTCATAGCCTGGTCCAACGTTCATTCCCTCTAATGATGGCATTGGAAGGCTGGTTTGATTGTAAATGAGGATCTGGAACGTAATGCAGAGTACTCAATGCTAATGGTGCTTAGTGCAGTAATGGAAAGAAACCTTGAGTCCAAGGGTGTTCATGCTTCCAGGCATGCGTTCATAGGCTTCAATATTTAGAAGCAAGTACAAACCATTGGCAAAGCCTACAAAACTATTGGTATTTTATTCATGCTGGCTACTGTGGTTTCACCTTCACTGCTAACTGTGAGTGGATGATGAATATCAGCATTGAAAACATAGCAGATTCCGAAGCTGGTGGGTACCAGCTTGAAGTCACTGGCGTTGCATTTTTGCTGAGTTGGACTGGTGCAACTGTAATCAGAATTTTAGTTCCAACTTTACAGTGCAGTCTTGGCTTACTCAATTAGCATATCTTGGATATGTGATGAGGCAGTTTTGAGAAATGCCAATGAATTATTGTGCACCACCTTGTCAAAGTCCTCCTGGTACTCTGTGAAATTGACGTCATTGTTCAGCTTGCCGGTGCCGACTGCTTGATAAATGTCACTTATGACATAATACAAGTTGTCCTTGGTGTAAGAGATTCTAGAATAAAACTGTGCATAACAAAGAATTATAGAATTTCAAAGCCTCCATTATACCTGAATAAGTTGTCATTGCACAGCATTACTGCTGGAAAGTGAAGCTTAGTTGGGTATTCGTACTCGATATTGGTCACTATTGATTTCCGACTATAAGCAATTATCTTTTGACGACTTTGAATCACCAACATCGTGGTACAGCCCAGTAACAGACAAGCCCATGCAAATCTAAACATTTCAATTACAGCAATTCAATCCATTTCACTTCTGGCAAATTTACTTTCTCAGAGTTCCGACCGCCACACATTGTTTCAGTCCGTGGATAGTAGTTATATTGGTATACTCATCGATCGCTCTACGTAGTGGTGGCTCAAAAGGCAACACCATAGAACGGCTGTATAGCTGAGAGAATGAAGCTTTAGGTCTCATTTTCTCCTGGCTTCACCTGTACAAGCTGAAACGAAATGAAAATAGAAACTAATTGCTTCTGGCAGCGGCGTCCTTTCTGTTGCTAACGATTTGTTTTGTAAGCGATATGTTTTATGGCTTAGGTAAATAATTGGCTGGACTTGAGTGAGAGGTAGAAGTGAACAGCACGTGATATTAATCGTTCTTTCTTACACCATTTCCGTTTCAAGTGCAAAGTCAAATTCTGTAAAATGCGGTTGAGCAAAGCAAGTTTATTCACACGTTACATAGAACTTTTAGCAGAGAATCCGTTTTGCATAGGTAGCTTGTTCTTCTCAGTAGTGGTCTGAGTTTGACCAATGTTGGCTGGTTTGCACAATTCCTTTTCCACCTTCAGAGCTCCTGACAGAGGTCGCAGAAAAAAGAAATCGATCAGCTCAAAAAGTGTGACTATACTCGCTCCCAGAAACAGACCCAGTGTACCTCCTACATCAGCTGAAAAATATCCACAGTAATTACAAATAACAGGTCCTCTGCCAAAATGGTTGCGAAAAGATGTGTATGGTTGAGGATCTGAGCCCAAGCTTCATCTAGTCTGAGAACCGCAAACCCACTCACATAATAAACTCCAAATGTCGTAAGCAATTTGCTGAGTCACTTTCTCCACACTTAGATCTTGCATGTAGATGTTGACTGCAACTATGTTCTGCCTGACAAACACTCAAAATTTGTATCTCTGCCAAGCTCAAACCAAACTCACTCAGTTAGTCTAACGTCTTTTGTCAAGAACCAAGAGTAAGCAACCAAATCCTTCTTCATCTCATTAAAAGCAGTTGAGAATGTATCTTTGGCACTTGTCACCATTGCTTCAATTCGATACGCCTCAGCCACCAGCGGCCCGAACACACAAGGAATCATCTCCGCAATTAAGCTATCCAAATCAACCGGTTTAACCACGTCACACAATCCCTTGATCCTGTCACGATCGTCCAGCAGATCTGGGTAGGGAACATGATCCTTGAATCTCTGATACAAATCTTCTGACACTGTTTCATATTCCAGCCAGCAGGTGGCGTTATGGTAGTTTTGGAAGAGCATTTGGTTGAACAGATTGGTTAGTACTGGATTGAACAGTAGCTCGTCTAACACATTTGATACATTTCTCATTGCACTGCTGTTCACTGGCGTCTGAAGTTTCGCCACTGCGTTGGCGCCTATGTTTGCGAGAAAATCCTGTTAGAAAAACTGCCCATAGTTTCTAGTTACATAAATGGATAAAATTGTTACCGCATTGATCTCACTGGTTAGATCTCCTTGACTAGCAGCATTTTCAGCCAACTGTAGCTTGGTGATATTCCCAGCTTTGTAGAGCCGGACATAACGAAAATAGTCCTTGTAGTCATTAATGTCGGAGCCAAGTTCAATTAGGTAGTGTTCTTCTCGAAACAAATCAAGCATCTTGTTCAAGCCAGTGGCTGCCTCACGGAGACTAGCTCTCACTTCTTTCAATTCGGCTTTGTATTGCCTCTTTAAATCTTCCAGATGTACAACTAGATAGTCAAGTGAAATATTGGGATGTGTTATTGAGAGAATCTTTTCAGCAGGAAGCAGTTCAAAGGATGGATTTAGCAGCTTATTCCATAGGCCGTTAGTCAGTACAGTTGAACGGTATTTCGGTATAAATTCTGCGAAACAGGAGACCTGAAATTCCAAAGGATTAGTACAGTACATTCGGTACCGTACATGCAGTACATTCATTTTCAGTCGCTCAAACGTCGGTATGAAGCTGTCCAAAGTAGGTCTCAAGTGCATCTTTTCTAACATGCTGTCAGCCTGCTCCAGATCTCGAATCAGTCTGGCGTTCTTGACTTTCCGATTAGGCTGAACCCTTTCTCTGACGTCATTGGCTCTGAGAAGCTTCTGGTAAATCCTATCGGCCACTTGCTTGCCCCTGTTGGTCTCCACATACTCACTAGGCAGCTTAGTATTGCTCTGAACCAGCCCGTAGGCGGCTGCTGTGCAGTTTGGCTGACAGGTGCTGGCTTTTTCGGGAAGTGCTTGATGGAACACCACACATGTGAAATGCTGCTCCACAGTACAGATGTTGTACTTTGCTGAAGTGCTTGCTTACAGAACTGTACACGTAACAGGGGTCTGGGGGTTTGCCGCACCCAAGATAGACCAGACCAGGGCTGTTGGGTCGGTTTTTTTCCTCGGTTTTTTCGTTTTTTTCCGGAAAAAGCCGGTTTTTTTCCGAGGGGCTCAGAAAAAACTAAAATGCGGAAAAAACTCAAGCAAGCTTTTAAAGGAAATAGGCCAAATATCTGGTTAAATTCGCTGCAAATACTTCGAATTTAGGTTAATTAGAACCCTTACAAGCATTTCCATGGCATAACTTAGCTGTTTTTCGCAAAAAATACCGGTGCCATTTTCAGGCAACTTTTATTATTGTATTTTTGGTGTTTTAAAATCAAATTACTACTCTAAAAGATGAAATTAGTGCATTTTGTAATAAGACTCACGCTATTTCGTTGAATTCTGCAATAAAAAGCGATTGTTAAAAAATTTTTTCTGTCATCTCGGAAAATAACTTTTGGAAAAAAACCGAAAGAAACAGGAAAAAAACGAAAAAAAAACCGGCTTGAGTTTTTTTCCGGAAAACAAACAGCCCTGGACCAGACCACCGATCGGAGCCCACATTGGCGTCTTTTTTACGATTGTTAGCCCAAAATGCGGTTTTTTTGCAATTTTGAGCGTTTTTAGTACTCTAACCCTACGCATTCCTTTGTCCAAAATTTGGGCTCAGCTACACTGGTCGGCTCAGACTCCCAACCCCTAACCCTGAAAGTGGGTGACCTATTACATATAGAGAATAAGCGTTTTTTTGGCATATAGCGAAAAACCGAATAAGCGTTTTGGACCAACCAAACTTCGGTGATGACCTGTTTCAAGTACGTACTGTTTTTAAGGAAATCAGTTCTCATCAAATAGCGAAAACTCACTGTTGTCATTCAGGGAAGTTGCATAATAGGGTCTACATTTACACTGATCAATCACTTGTGCGATGAGCATATTCATTTTGCAGCGATTCACTGAGTAGTAACCGTCATCAATATGATCTAAGCTGCCACCTGTTATGCAGGTGCCACCTTCTTCCACTGTCATCAATGTTCGCTGAAGAAAAGGCTCTATCAGAAATCGAGCGACTCTTGAAACATAAACAAAACTGGTCTTCGACAGTACTCTAATTTAGGAGAATTTCTTTGACCTACCGTTCCAAACCGAACACCAATACTTGTCTCATAGCCAGGCTCCACGTTAATGCCTTCCAAACTCGGTACTGGCATGCTAGTTTGGTTAAAAATAAGAATCTACAAAGAAGAATGCTCTTTGACATTCGAAAAGTATATTAGATATACCTTCAAGCCAAGCGTGTTCATGCTGCCTGCCATTCTTTCATATGATTCGATATTAACCATCAAGTACAAGCCGTGAGCGAAACCTAGGCCTTTAAGCTACTATTTTGGCGCCAACCTCAAACAGTTTTTACCTTCACTACTGATTCTGAGTGGGTGGTGAATGTCGGTATTGAAGGCGAAACAGATTCCGAACCTGGTTGGAAAGAATTGAAAATCAGTGATTTTGCATTTTTGGCCGTGTGGTTGAACGCAACTGAAAACTTCAATGCAATCAATGGCTCGTACATACGGTACATTATGCACGGTAAGGGATTGAAGGTCACATGGGCAAAGGGGGTTGTTGGTTGACCCTTGACCCCCTCAGGCCGACGCTATGCTCCATGATGAATTATTGGAAGCGTTTTGTATAGAAAAGTATGACAACGTGTGCTTCAACTGTTTAGAGAAACAGCTCAAAATAGCTTACTTTATTTATAACAAATTTTTATGAAAAATACCAAACAAACTTGATTTTGGCAAAAGAATCGGACTTTTTTTTTGCTTTATCATCCCTCTCTTTTAACCCTTTTAACCTCTTTAAGTCGAAATGCTAGCCCATGTCTTATACTGTGGGCAGGTATTGAGAAAGTACCTAATATCAGGTATCAGGTACAGGTATTTCAAAAATACCCGATCAGGTATCAGGTACAGATAGGTATTCACAAAAATACAGGTATTAGGTATCAGGTATTTTGTCGAACAAGTTAAAATTTGGATTTTAGCCTAAACATCGCTCAAAATGCCAAATTACGCTTGAAAGACAGATAAAAACAGTATACTTACAGCCGTTTATGAATTTTTCGTTATGAACCTGTACCAAATGCTAAAACCTGCTCTCAGTATAACACGGGTGCGCAATCGTTTTTCAGATCCACCTCTGGTGGTGTATTACTCTCACACGCCTGTGCAAAGGTGACTGTAAACCACTTTTTACCATGAGTCCATACTGTCTTGTCTTCGTCTCTACCCAGTCGCTTACCCAGCATTTTGCAAACAGAAGTGTAAGACTTTGAGGATCCCTGGACCGGCCGCTGCCCAACCCAGGCGAGAAAAAATTGAAAAGTTAGCCTTGAAAAACGCTTATAAAATGTAATGTGAGTACAAAATTAGCAGAAATTGTCAATTTTGTGTTCTTTGAGCTGGTCTGGTTGGGTCATTTTTGAAAAATTAGCTTTGCAACAGGCTTTTTAATGAGCAAATCGGGCTTTTGATATCACTTGCTTAAGAGAAAAAGTACCCGATACCTGTACCTGTTGCAGACCAAAAATACCCAAAATCAGGTAGATACAGTTCAAAGATACCCGATCAGGTATCAGGTAGGTATCAGGTGGGTGTTGCAAATCTACCTGATAATCAGGTACAGGTACAGGTATACCTGATCCACAGCACAGTACCATGTCTCTCTGCACATGCGGTCTTACCTAATTAACATATCTTTCAGACTCGAAGATGCACTTTTAAGGTAGTTCAGCGAGCTCATGTTACCGATTTTCTGAAAGGCTGATCGGTATTTGCCGAAATCAATTTTGTCATTGGTCGTTCCGGCAGCTCCTCCTCTATATATCTCGCTAATCGCATCGTATAGACTATCTTTCGTATAGGTAATCCTAGAAATAACCAAATCATCGCACTTTCTGCAAGAAAGAGCAAATATTTCTAATCACTTGAACAGATTGTCATTGCATATGAGCACGGCCGGAAAGTGTAGGGTTGTAGGGTAGTCAAATTGAATGCTGGTTGTTACAGATTTGCGAAAGTAATCTATTAATTTGTTGCCGATCTGGACCGTCAGAATTGTCGAACAGCCCAACAGAAGACAAGCCCAAGCCAGTCTAAAGAATTATCGACTTTTTACGAACATTGGAAAGACTTTTTTACTCTTACTTTCTAATCGTTCCTACAGCCAAACACTGTCGGAGGCCGTGAATTGTGGTGATGTGCGAGTATTCGACCAAAGTTTTGGTCAGCGGTTGTTCGGATATCTTCCGGTTGTACAAATCTGACAGCGACAACTTTTGTCGCATTCTTGTTATTCCTGTCGCCGGCTGGGGCAGGCAATACTTACGTAGGTGAGGAGACGGCAGCTTACATTGTAAGCTGAGACAAGCTAAATAGTAGTTTGGCTTTAATTATGCGAACCAAACAGCTGCTGCTTATAGTGGCATGAAAGAGGTGAAATACTGTACACAAGTTATAAAACTATAAACGCATTTAGGGGGCGTGCAAAAATTACGTAATGGCATGAGGGGGGAGGGGGGGTTCGCCAAAAGATTACTAATCATTACGGTGGGGGGAGGGGGGGTTGACGACTTCATTACGTAATTTTTTTTAAGTGCAGAAATCACTAAGTGGTCATAATTTTAATTGTTTTACGTACACTACATGTACATGTAGTCTCGATTTGAAGCCATTGGGCTTACATTTTCTCAATTTCACTTAGATGGACGCTTACATTAGAGAATAGCTACATTTAAAGTCAAGGCTTTCCAATTTTTCAAATGCTAAATGGCAACAGTGACTTTTGACATCTGTGTGATAAGAGTTTATAAGGGTATACCACTTATCGACTCGATCTTTTACAGGGTTCATGTGGCTTTTACAGAGCAAAATTTCCTGACCAAAGTCAAATTTCCCTGTCCAATCAGAGTGAGAACATTCTAACAAGGGTGAGAAGTTTTTAAAAATTGGCTCTGAAAAACGCATTTAATCGGTATTCTGAGGGTAAAATTTACAGTTATAGTAGCTGTGGAAAGTCAAAAGTCCCATTTTCAAAAGGGTGGCGAGAGATGATTCTACTTGTATTGCTATCAATTTTTCCCTTGACGGACACCAAATTCCAAATTGTTACTGTATACAGATGTTATTTTATTAAAAACGTCATTTTACATGGAATTGAACTCAAAAATTTGGGCTCTATCGCTTCAAAAAATTGAAATTTCGGGGGGGGTAGCCGAATTATTACGTAATTAGGGGAGGGGGGTCAGAAAATTATTACGGGGGATTATCCGGGGGGGAGGGGGGGTCCGAAAATGGGCAAAAATACCATTACGTAATTTTTGCACGCCCCCTTATTGGCTAAAAATTAGCTACGTAGGAGGAGGGACTAACTAACGCCGCATACCCTCTAAGAAGGACTCTGCGTTAGAAGGCAGAATTTCTGCGCTAATTGCGGTTGAATTATCTGCGATGTTTGCTACAAATTTTTATTCTTATCACGCAGAAAGTCTGCGTGCATCAAAGCAGAATATTCTGTGTTGCTGCCTACCAGGGATGTGAGGTGGGAAAAAAACACCGGAAAAAAACTGTTTTTTTCCGGAAAAAAACCGGTTTTTTTCCTAAGGGTCGGAAAAAAACATAAATCGCGGAAAAAACTCATGCTAAAAATAGCTAATTTACGTCATTTTTCGTTTAAAAAATGGACTTTTGCTATGTATAATAGGCCATACTGACTCAAAACTGTTAGAAAAACAACAAAAAAGACCAAATTTGGCATGAAAAAAACAAAAATGCAAACTGCTGTAAGAAAATTTGCATATAGCGTTATTTATGGAACCTGTCTGTCAGGCACTGTTTCATGCCTGTTTCGTGATTTATATCAATGTAACACGTGTATTTCTGGTCTAACAAGACTGAGGAAGGCGCTAGAAAGCGTTAGGAATCATAAAACCAGCCTAGGATACTCAGAACTTGGGCTGGAGTTTTTTTCCGCGATTTAGGAAAAAAACCGGAAAAAAACCGGAAAAAAACTGGAAAAAAACAGGCCGAGGTTTTTTTCGGAAAAATATACAACCCTGCTGCCTACGGTGGACAACGTTGAGAATTCTGTGCAGAATAACAACATATTGTATGATGTTATTTTTCATAGCGCGCTTAAAAGAGGTATTTTGGAGATTTTGACACTTTTATTGCACAATAGGAATGGAAAACAAAATCAACACTGCAAAACAACTACAAACATCAAAATGAATCAGCCTAAACTTAGACAGCAGAAACAATAGAGCTATTTCATCTGGCACACCTTTGGATCATAAAACTCTGAAATTCTAGACCGCCTACTGCCTTTTACAGTTAAAGGAACGCCAAACAATTTTTGCAGAAATCCATAAGCAGCGCGTATTATACATAGTATCTAATATGGTATAGTAATGTAAGGTTGTGCTTGCACTTGGGTACTGTAGTGAGAGGTGTGTAAAAGCGAAGATGAGAGCGAGAGACAGAGATGGAAGTCTAAATACAATACCGACCGACCGACCGACCGACCGACCGACCGACCGACCGACCGACCGACCGACCGACCGACCGACGTTAACAAGCTGTTCTTAACCTTAACTGATGGACAGACGGTTCCAGAGTCCACCCTTAAACCGATCCTGACCAAAATTTAGTTTGTTTGTAGTAGTGGTTGGTTAGATACGTAGCAAACAGAACCAACATCCAACACAGCACAGTGCTGCCACTATGAGACCAAATATCACTATAGCAAAGACGTAATAGTTGCTGCTGAGATTCATCCATGGTCCTGCTACACCTAAAACAGGCAAATTGTTTATTGCAGTTTAGACTAGAGCGTTTATGCTGTTTCTTTTCCAGGTCCGCATGCAAATCCAGTACCTAACCTACCCAATAATAAATAGATTGTGTGTTGGTTAGAGGAAATTTTCAAAAATATACTTCTGTTGGAATTGTCTCTATAACCTCCTCTTCCTCCTGGACCACTTCCTCCTCCTCCTCGACCTCTACCTCCTCGACCACCACCTCCTCTGCCACCACCTCCACGACCACCACCTCCTCGAGTTTCAACCTCGCCCAGCAGCAAACACAACAGACAAACGAATAAAGTGAAGAGGCAGACAACAGAACACATTGGACTGAATATTTAGTATAAACTCAGCATCAGCAGAGCAGACAACCTCTTTTCAGCACAGCCTGTATTGGTGATTTCTATTCTATCTCTATGAGAGGTGGTTAAGAGAACACAAACCTGTTTGACAAATTGTAATTTTAGGCCAAACAGCTTAGTCATAACTTTACCGACCAGTTATCCTACGAATTGAAAGAATATCGTTTATAAATTACATGGATACAAGTAGTATAGGCCCAGCTGGTAGTGGTTTCCGATCAAATTTAAATTAAATAACATAATTAAATTGTTTTGGCCAAAATCACCAAGAATATATCAAATGTAGAATTATTACTTTGCCTATCTACACACCCTTTTTCTTCTTTTGCGGTGGCGAATTCTCGTCATAACTGTCGCTTAACACCATTTCTCATCGATTGTATCACGCAAAATCACGTGATATTTTTTTACAATTGTCAGATTTATTTCAATCTTTGTAGGGTGGGAGAGTGAGTTTTGTAAAACCGCTCTCTCACCTTGATAAAATCGTTTCCATTTGTCGGAAATGCTTGTAATTCTGCTGACAAACTTTGTAAAGTAAGAGAGTGGGGTTTGTAAGATTTGCAAGTTTGTCTACAAATACAAAAATGATTTGACAAAATTTTGTGAGGTGAGAAATTGGCCCCGGCGTCATTTTTATGGCCAACCAACAGTCTACGTATGTGAGCGTTCACCGTTTGTTTCTTGTGTTGTGTGTCTAATCACTGATTCAAATTATGCACGGGGGATGAAACCTTACCGTACATATAAGGCGTTAAGTGGCTGACAATTACATAGGAGTGGAACGGAATGAAAAGCCAACAAATCGCAACCGGAAAAACCAAAGTTCAGTCTGCCCTCTCCCTTTTCTCAATCCGCACTCAAGAGTTATTGTGATAGGATAAAAATCACTTGGTTTTACTTGAACCCATATGCAAATTATTTGTTATTTGTATGTTTCTTTCGTAGCAGTTGTGCTGTTGTGTTGTGTTTGAGTATGGCTGAGGATTTTTTGAGGTCGTTTTTCGGTGACAGAGTTAGAGCCTCCACACGCAAGACTCACTGCCCTGACACGGTGCTTCCACTGAAGTTTGTTTTTGCCTGTTTGATATACTGTACCAGTGTAGTCAGCACATGATGTAGTTTTAGAGTGACGCTAGAAGATTTGTATAAAGGCTCCACCACAGAACTGCAATTCACTAGACATGTCATATGTTCCGCTTGTGAAGGGTGAGTTTGTTTCTTTCTTTGTTTGCTTGCTTGCCTGTCCTTTGGTTTGTTCGTTCGTTTGTTTTGTTTGTTTGTTGGTCGGTTTCTGGTTTGTTTGGTTCCTTATTGGTTGGATAGTTCGTTTGTTGGTTGGTTGCTTGGTTTGTTTGTTGGCTGATCGTTTCATTAGTTGTTTGTTGCTTTTTGGTTGGTTAGTAGTTGATATATTTGTTTCTGGTGGTCTGCTTGTTTATAGTTTGGTTTCTTTGTCTGTTTTGGTTATATTGTTTCTTTGTTTGTCTTTTGTTTGCTTGTTTGTTTTGTGATTGATTGTTTGTTTGATTGCTGGTTGGCTTGTTTACTTGTTTGTTTGATGGGTTGGTTGGCTGTTTCATTGATTGTTTGTTGGTTTTTTGGTTGGTTAGTAATTGATTTATTTGTTTCTTCTGGTCTGCTTATTTGTAATTTGGTTGCTCTGTACGTTTTGGCTATTTTGTTTTTTTGTTTGTTTGTTGTTTGATTGATTGTTTGTTTGATTGCTGGTTGGTTGGTTTGTTTACCTGTTTGTTTGTTTGTTTGGTTGGTTGGTTGGTTGGTCGGTCGGTCGGTTGGTTGGTTGGCTGGTTGATTGGTTGATTGGTTTGCTTTTTCGTTAATTGTTTGTTTGTTTGTTTGTATTTTCATTCGTTCGTTCGTTCGTTCGTTCGTTCGTTCGTTCGTTCGTTCGTTCGTTCGTTCGTTTTACATTTGTCTGTTTAGCCTCGGCGGAAAGGAGGGCATGAGTCAGATGTGCGAATCTTGCGAGGGAGACGGCCGAACTGTTGTAACGCGCGAGTGTGGCCCGGGAATGATCCAGCAGATACAAACGACTTGCGAAGACTGTGATGGAAGAGGTTTTACTTTCTGTCCGTACACGTGTTGTTTTGTTATTTTTCACCAAACCTTTCAGGCACAATCATACCGGAAACAGATAGGTGTGACGTATGCAGAGGGCAGCAGACGGTCGAGCGACAAGTGACAGTTCAAATTTCGGTGTCGAAAGGCAAATATCACGGTCAAAAACTGACATTCGAAGCGCAAGGCGACCAGGCTGTAAGCTGAACTCCGTTTAATTTGCTTCAATTTCAAGTGTGTCTTTTACTTCAGAGAGGCCTGGAGCCGGGAAATTTGGTGTTGATAATAGAACAAGAAAAGCACGACACATTCGCAAGAAACAAGGATGATTTGTTCATTAAAAAGTCTATTTCTCTCTCTGAAGCTTTGTGCGGTTTTCGATTTGTGCTCAAACATTTGGACGACAGGAAGTACGTGCTCAAGAGTAAACCAGGAGATGTGATAGCACCTGGTATGTTTCTATATATGTACTGTATGTATGTATGTATGTATGTATGTATGTATGTATGTATGTATGTATGTATGTATGTATGTATGTATGTATGTATGTATGTATGTATGTATGTATGTATGTATGTAACCAGATGAATGACGGAATGTTTTAGCTTCTATCCGCGGCATTGCGGGTTTGGGAATGCCGATCAGTACCGACTCAAACAAATTCGGAAATCTGTTTCTGGTCTTTGAGATAGAATTTCCGCCAGATTATTCTGCCGATGACAGCAAATTAGAGGTTAATCGCTAATTACTAGCTAGTATGTTTAGTTGGTTACCCCTGTTGCAGGAATTGCGTCAGTTGCTGCCCCAAGCCTCCGCCAAAGAACAGTTGCCAACTGGAGAACACGTTCAGGAAGTAATCATGGTTCCCTTGGAAGAGCGCCACACTTCGCCTCGTCCGGAAGAACAAGAAGAGGACGAAGCGGCAGCAGAAAGTAGAGATACGCCTGTGCATTGTGCTCAGCAGTGATTGGTATTGATTTATCCACTACTTATTCATCCTATCACATACCTGTTTATTTATTCTTGCTTCCCCTGTGTGTGTCTAGCTGAGAAACACAGTGTTACTTTTGAGTAAAGCCGTATAAAATTACAAATCGTCAAGAAAGTGAGACACTTATGAACCAGCACTGATGCAACAGTGGGTTGGGGGTCTAAGGCCTTAGTTACGCTGAAACTAATTTGAATCAACTCTCCCTTCAACAGAAAATGGACGTTGAAAAACAACGAATTCAGTTTTTGAGAGAAAACGGCCTTCAACGGCCGAATTATGGTTCAATATGCATCGATAGCTCACACTCTGTTTCATATAAATACATCACTTCCTCCCATCTATATCCGAACACGAAAAAGAATTTGCGTTTGAAGTTGCGTTTTTGGACCATATTTTGGCCGTATTTTTATTTTCTAAAGCGCGCAGCACAAACTTACCACCTTGCCCTTCCCTAATTTTTGACGATTTTAGCCTACAAATTGCGATTTTTAAGCGTTTTTTTTAGTGCCCAAACCCTCCCTTAGCTAGCAGTTGGACTGAGACCGCCCCCAGCCGGCGCCAGACACCCCAACCCCCTCCCTCCCCTTCTGCGGATGACATGTTACATGTAAGTATGCATACCTCCTGGAGTCGGACCGATTTTTCTCAGACGCAACTATAGGGCAAAACTGCATGAATAAAAATGTATGATTGATTGATATGATAAATGCAGTTGACACGGATCAGACCGGCTGGTTCGTCTGCCAGGGTGGCATGGATTTGTAAGAAAATTGCTAAGACAGAAAGTGTCTCTGCGTATTTTCTGACTTTTTCGATACAGTTCATGAGAAAATTGTTTATTGGTATACCGGTCTTTCAGTGATAGTTTTAATAAATTATGAATTTTCGACTCTGATTGATACAGTATAGATAAAAAAAAATGTCCCATCGCTTTTTCGGCCTTCACTCAAACGTTTCGTTCTCAGTCACTTCTTTACCGATTTGGCTCAAATTTTTCAGCAAAAATTAACAACATGGTTGGCTAAATATTCTGCAAGTGTGGTGCCAAAATTCCGGCTCATACCGGTTTTATGACCCGAAAACTAGGAATGAGGGTGGTCCACGCAAATTTAATTTTTTTCGGTAATACAAGGAGTACAGTCCTGAAACTTGCAGGAATGATTGGTGTTGCTATTGGGCATAACATACTAAGCGGGCAGCCCTGTAGCTCAAAGGGCACTAAAATGGGGGAATTTCAAAAACATGAGTGAAAATCCCATAGTTAAGAAATCTGCACCTTCTAGAATCAAAGCACTGAATCTGTTGTTAATCAACATAGATTGTAGCAGGAAGTTCGACAAATAAATGAACCTAATATTTAAGCTCTGTTCCACACCATAGTAACCATCCCTGCAGCGTTTTTTGAAAATTGAAAATCTTTAGAATCGTCATTTTGCCGGTTTTACGAAGAAAAGTCATATTTCGTCATGTTTTTGAAATTCCCCCATTTTAGTGCCCTTTGAGCTACAGGGCTGCCCGCTTAGTATGTTATGCCCAATAGCAACACCAATCATTCCTGCAAGTTTCAGGACTGTACTCCTTGTATTACCGAAAAAAACTAAATTTGTGTGGACCACCCTCATTCCTAGTTTTCGGGTCATAAAACCAGTATGAGTCGGAATTTTGGCACTAAACTTGCAGAATATTTAGCCAACCATGTTGTTAATTTTTGCTGAAAATTTGAGCCAAATCGGTAAAGAAGTGACTGAGAACGAAACGTTTGAGTGAAGGCCGAAAAAGCGATGGGACATTTTTTTTTATCTATACTGTATTATTGAATCTGAACCGAATTTTTGATATTATAAAGCACAGCTTTCATGGTTAAAAGGTTCCTGAATCTGAATATGGATCCCTGGTTTTTTTAGAGAATAACCTATAAATTGATACAATTAAAAACATTTTCATCTGAGTATGGAAAATAAGTAGAAGAACCACATAATTGTCCCAATTTGCCTCATTTGAATAGAACCGATATTTTGTTCAAATTTGATTGTATTTATTGTTCAAATAGTCAGTATTTCAATAAAAATTTCATCATTCCTTCAAGAATTTATATTTTTTTCTTTCAAAAAAAAAAGACAATTGATTGAAATCGGTTGACATTTACGGTTACTACAGCGAAAAATATGCTGGGTTAATTTTTTGACAGACCCTGTTTAGCCCGCCCGTTCTAATAGTTGGACTCGCGAAAAAAATTGAAGCTTAAATAGGCTTTGAAGTTTTACGAGATATCAGTGAACCAATTATACCGGTTTAGCCAGTAGATCATTTTCGAAAATTCAGGTTTTCTTTCTGCCCGCACTTTTCTGCTCCACTTGGCGCCACTATGTCCGCCTACATATTCGCTCTCCTAATCTTTATTCTGCCCTACTATTGTCATGGTAACATTAATAATAATAATGTTAGTCGGTTTTCTGCTTATTTCCCACAAGCCGCTTCAGGTAAATTCGCCGCTCTCACCTATCATCACGTGATCAGCCCACACAAACAGGACCTGGTCAACCGCGGCCTCGCCGAGTGGAAGTTTAAGCCTAAACGAAATTTAGAATTCGTTCTGGGCCAACCCCTCCTCAACGATACTAGTGTAGCGGACTGGAGTCATTGGGAGCTCTGGGGCGACACCGGAGCCTTCTCTACAGCTGAGATAAACACGCTTACGGAGACAAGAAACGGAAGGCCCGACAACCCGATTGCTCTGTTGAATTTGCTGCAGCGAATGAAGTGGAAATTGAGGGATTTGAACTTAGGTGCTGCCTTGGGAGACCTGCTTGATTCTACTGGCTTTTTGCTAGAGAAAGATGTTTAGTTTAGGCTGACAGAAAGAGTAGTTTGGGGTCTATTTTAGGTACTGTATGTACTGTATATTCTGTTTAGAAGCTCAAACTATACGTTGTTATCTCACATTTCTTTTAGATCGATGTCTATTAAATGAATTTTCAAATCGTTAAAAGTTTTGTACGCAAATTGTGTCACCCATCATGCTTTTTATAGTGTTTTTTTTGTTGTACAGTATCAGTTCTTACAGTAGACTGTCAATGATGGATAAGAGCAAATAAAGCGACATGCGTAAGCTCTCAAAATTCTCATTGTTTTACCTCTGAGCTCACTATAAAGTTCTTAGCTTCTGTTCAAATACAAGCCCGATCCGATGTGTGGGGCATACATGTAGCAGGGGGTCTGGGGGGTCTGCCCCCCACCCGACTTAGGCCAGACCCCCCCGGATGGGGACCCCCCCCCCCCCGAGACGATTTCACCGACCCCCCTCAGATTTTTCTGGCAAGTAAATTTTCGAGCAAATTTTTGCAATTTTTCACACTTTCACACACAAAAATTGCCAAAATCGCCTGCAAAACAGCACTTTTTAGCTGTATTTCAGCCCAAATTAGCGATTTTTGGCAATTTTTAGCCAAAAAATTGCAATTTTTCTCGGTTTTTGAGCGTTTTTTAGTGCCCACCCCCTCCCCCTAAATTTTGGCTCAGACCCCCCGGCCGGCGCCAGACCCCCCCCCCCAACCCTCCCTCCCCCCATCGGCGGATGACCTGTTACATGTATGGTGTGGGGGCACCTTGCGCCCCTACGCTCAGACCTATGCGGTCCATTGCGCGACCCCCGTGGTTCGTCATCTCGGACGTTTGCCCTTCTTTCACCGCCAAGCCACTCTGGCCATGCTGTTGGGCGCCAGGTACATTGTACTAAGAGAGTGGCTGGCGTGGTGACGTCATGGTGCCGACAGCTCCCAACGGCCGCCCTGCGTACGGACCAAACCGGTATTGGCCTTATTGCTGGTTGCTCAGACGGCTCCTGACATCGTTGATCTTCCCTCCAACGCGACACGCTTTTTGGAGCGGCTTTCGGTGCAACGGCAGATCCAGATGGTTCCCATTTTACCTACTCGCTGTAACCAGTTTTCGGTGGTCTGGGTGGAGCTTTATGCCAACGACCAACTCTTTGCGTCAAGAAACTTGCCCCGCCGAGTGGATGAGCGCACGACGTCGCGCACAGTGGCCACGCGGCCTAAACCACTACACCAACTGTGCCGGCAAATACAAGCCCATGGACATCTGTTTTTCAAACTTGCTTGAGGAGAGGGCGTATATTCGAGCCGATATAGGATGATGTCTTAAGACTGATAGGCGAGAATCCCACTTTATTACATACGAGCAAACTATACGTAGGGGTGTTGTGTTTTAAAAACTACAGGGTGCGTCAAAAAAAAACAACCCAGCAGATTTTTTGCTGTAGCAACCGCAAATCTCAACCGATTTGAATGAATCCTGCTTTAAATGAAAGATAAATTCTTGAACGATTGGTGTAGGTTTTATTAAGATGCGATGCTTAGTTCCTGAGATAATTGCTTTCAAAATCAAAACAGAGATTTTGGCAGTGAACAACAGAGATTAAAACAACCCAGCAGATTTTTTACTGTAGCAGCCGCAAATCTCAACCGATTTCAGTGAGTCCTATTCTATATGAAAGATAAGTTAATTCTTGAAAGATTGGTGAAGCTTTTGTTAAGATACGATGCTTAGTTCCTGAGATATTTGCACTCAAAGTCAAAACAGATTTTGGCAATGAACAAGAGCGATTTTTATTATTCTGTTGCACTTCATAATAAAACCGATTCCTACTGCTCAGGGCTAACGTAACGAGGTTTTTCTGGTGCCACACATGCTTGGTTACTTCATTTGTAAAAGTCTTGTTGCCCCTCAGCAGTAGGAATCCGTTTTGTTGTGAAGTGCAATGGAATCGCTCTTGTTCACTGCCAAAATCTCTGTTTTGAGTTTGAAGGAAAATATCTCAGAAACTGAGCATCGTATCTTGATAGGGCCTTCACCAGTCTTTCAAGAATTTATTCGTCTTTCATTTAAAGCAGGATTCATTCAAATCGGTTGAGATTTGCGGCTCCTACAGCAAAAACTCTGCTGGGTTGTTTTTTTTTGACACACCCTGTATAAGGTTTTGTTTGCTTTCGTTTCTTTTAATAGTACGGGGTACTGTTTCCCAGTTAATTTATTTTCTAATTAACTTGCTATTAACTTGCTTGTAACTGTCGTGAATTTTATTTACTAGCTATTTACTTGCTAGACGCCGCAATTTCAAATTTAATTTATTATTAACTTGTTATTTGCTAGAAATTTGCTATCAATTTGCTAGAATTTGCTACAAATTTTTCGCTCAACCAAATGATGCCTTCGAGATTTTCCGATTATAAGACCACCATAGTTACAGTATACAAGATCATGGTTGTTGTTGTTGTTGGTATCATGGTATTCAAAAGGGCGTGAAAAGTGACCCATTTGCGCACTTTCCTATTTGTCTTATAAGTGGAAAACTCTGGTACCATTTAAAATCAAAACTACACATTGTATCTCATTTTCAATGAGCTGAACAAACCACAGCGCAGCAGGAAGAGAAGCACAGGCACAAGCACAGGCAATAATTTTCTCTAAGTTTATCTCAACATGAACACATTCAGTAGTTTTCTATTTGCCGAAACTACTGTCAGGCTAGAGACTGACTTTTGTCCATACTTGGCTATAGCCCTACTTTAGCTATATGCGTAGCGTAACCAACCTTGGCTTTGAAGTATATCCTGGCAGCACATATAGTCCCAGCCCAGGCCAATCGGGGAAAGATAGGGATAATGAATAAATATGCCTGAGCCTAGTAAATTCCTAGTAAATTGCTAGAAAATTCCTAGCAAATTTCTCACTCCCTCAATTTGAAATTAACTAGCTATTTATTTGCTAGGCGGCGCTTTGCCCAAAATTTACTTGCTAGGAATTTGCTATTTGCTACCCGATTTCACCCAAAAATAAATTAACTTGCTATTTGTTATTAACTTGCTGGGAAACAGTAGTACGGGGTGAATAGCGTGCAATGTTTAGATAGGAGTCTAGTGAAAAATACTGTATATTTTGCGAGAGCGTGTGACTGCGCGATTCTGTTCACAGGTGGTCTTACATAAGATTATACTAAAATTTGAAAGTCAATCGCCTACCACACTAGCAGCTTGTCCATCCTGTAGGACGGTCGTTTGAAGATGGCAACAAAATTATTGTTCTTTATTTTCGCTTATGCACTTTACAAAGCAGACTGTAACACATGTAAGTATTAGCAAATAGATCTGTTTCTCCGATACCGGAGTTTTCCACTATAAGACCTGGTCTTTTAACTGGAAAATGTCTAAATTTAGGGTCACTTTTTGGCCCCCTTTTGAAGACCATGGATGGTCTTATAACTGGAAAATGTTATTTCACTGCAAAAAACGGATCTTTGACTAAGATTTGAATTGTTCCTCCCATGCATGTTGTTTCAGACAGACAGCCTCATCATTTTAAGCTTGTCTTTCAAATTTTACAAAGAAATGTTGTGTTGAAGTATGTATAGCAGGTACTGTATTGTGCTAAAAAAACCAAAGATCAGAATATTATGTCTTACATTCGAATTTACTTCTGTGCTTGTTTTCTAACGATAGACAGCTTTTGTTCATTTAAATACGTTCACTTGTCTGTTAAAACTATTAACTTGTCTTTTAACAGCAAAAAATATCAATGAACCCAGTTTTCTGACCGCTATTAGAATACCAGGGATGTGAGGTGGGAAAAAAACACCGGAAAAAAACTGTTTTTTTCCGGAAAAAAACCGGTTTTTTTCCTAAGGGTCGGAAAAAAACATAAATCGCGGAAAAAAACTCAAGCTAAAAATAGCTAATTTACGTCATTTTTCGTTTAAAAAATGGACTTTTGCTATGTATAATAGGCCATACTGACTCAAAACTGTTAGAAAAACAACAAAAAAGACCAAATTTGGCATGAAAAAACAAAAATGCAAACTGCTGTAAGAAAATTTGCATATAGCGTTATTTATGGAACCTGTCAGGCACTGTTTCATGCCTGTTTCGTGATTTATATCAATGTAACACGTGTATTTCTGGTCTAACAAGACTGAGGAAGGCGCTAGAAAGCGTTAGGAATCATAAAACCAGCCTAGGATACTCAGAACTTGGGCTGGAGTTTTTTTCCGCGATTTAGGAAAAAACCGGAAAAAAACCGGAAAAAAACTGGAAAAAAACAGGCCGAGGTTTTTTTCGGAAAAATATACAACCCTGTAGAATACCATGCTCTCATAACCTGAAATAGAAACCTACAGGATCCGACAAAAAAACAACCCAGCAGATTTTTCGCTGTAGCAACCGCAAATCTCAACCGATTTGAATGAATCCTGTTTTAAATGAAAGATAAATAAATCCTTAAAAGCCTTATTAATGTACTCTGCTTATTTGCTAAGATATTGGCTCTCAAAATCAAAACAGTGATTTTGGCGTTGAACAAGAGGGATTTTGTTATTATTCTGCACTTCGTAATAAAACGGATTCCTGCTACAGCTAAGGGCTATTCGAGGCTTTATATGTGACACAGAAACTCGGTTTACTTCAACACTAAAGTATCAGATTAGACCCAGCAGTAGGAATCTGCTTTATTATGAAATGCAACGGAATCACTCTTGTTCTTTGCCAAAATCTGTTTCGACCTAGAAGGCAAATATCTCAAGAACTAAACTGTGAATCTCAATAAAAAATGCACCAATCTTTGAAGAATTTATCAGTCTCGATCCGATCCGATGTGCGGGGGGCCTTACGGCCTGCGATCAGACTCGAGGTCCATTTCGCTTCCCCGTGATTCGTCATCTCGGACGTTGCCCTTCTTTCACTGCCAGCCACTCCTAGCCATGCTGCTGGGTGCCGGTCACCAGGAGGGCGGCCGGCGTGTCGATGCCATGATGCTGACAGCTCCCGACGGCCGAGGGCTCCCCGGCACAGTTGGTTTCTCAGACAGCTTCTGACATCTTAGATGTTCTTCCCAACGCGGCATGCTTTGTGGAGCGGCTTCGGTGCAACGGCAGATCCAGTTGGTTCCCATTTTACCTACTCGCTGTAACCAGCTTTCGGTGGCCTGGGTGGAGCGTTGTGCCGACGACCAACTCTTTGCAGCAAGAAACTTGCCGCGCCGAGAGGATGAACCGCTACAACCGCTAGGGATGCAGGGGCCGGCGTGACTCAGAGGCAGCGAGCTACCCACTGAGCCAACGACGCGGCAATTTATCAGTCTTTCATTCAAAAAAGGGTTCATTCAAATCGGTTCAGATTTATGGTTGCAAAAGTAAAAAATCTGCTGGGTTGTTCTTTATCACTCCTGTTCATTGCCAAAATCTCTGTTCTGATTTTGAGGGCAAATATCTCAGGAACTAAACAGGCTATCTTAATAAACGTTACATCAATCTTTCAAGAATTTATTTATCTTTCATTTAAAAAAAGGATTAATTCAAATCGGTTGAGATTTGCGGTTGCTACAGCAAAAAATCTGCTGGGTTGTTTTTTTCGGCGGACCCTGTATAATAAGAGCATGGTCTTCTAGCTACGAATGGTGGTCTTATAAGTGGAAATCTCTGGTGCAGGTGATGTAATGATTTCAGATCCAAACAGCGAAACCGGCGCTGTCTACGTGAAAACGGAGGAGAAATTTGTTGCCTGCAACCAACGGGGTGACTACGATTACGGGCCGGACCACTGCGACCAAGACTCCAACGGTCTGTTTGGGTATCCGCCGCAAGAGTGGTGGTGCAACCAAGTATATGGAAATCGATTGTACGTACACATGTTTAGGGCTCTTCCAAAATCGACACTTAGAGTCAGTGATCGACCCTTGGGCCACTGACCTATTCAGACCCCAAAAAGAGTAGCTTGGCGTAGAGAGCTCAAATTTGGTAGACAAAATCATACTGTCCAGTTGTCATTGACCTGCAAAGCTTTTCAGATCAGACTGTTCAGTCCTGAGATAGAGCCCCCTCATAATGAACCACCTTAACAACGGTTTGAAAAATTCGAAATCGATTTTCGCGCTTACTAATTGAAATTTAGACATAAAATGTGGGGTACTTTCACTTCACGTTACTTTAAGAGTGTACTGTGAGATTCAGTTTTTGATGAAAAAATTGTTTGACCCCCTTTGGGCCCTCCTAGCTAGTCTGCAACCCCTCCTAGTGGGGGGATTTTTATTGTAGAATTTTGTAGCGCTATCATTTAGCTACATTTTTTTAGTTATCAATATATTTGGCTATCTGCTAGCGTTTCTGAGAAATTAGAGTTTCAATGCCGAAAAATCAAGGGCAAAGCAGTTGAATCGATATTTTTTGTGTAATATTTATAGTTGTTAATTAGAAATTTCGCGTTTTAGAGTGTTTATTGATGAAGCCTGTCAGTCACTGTTGCATGCCTGTTTCGTGATTTATATCTATGTAAGACGTGTATTTCTGGTCTGAAAAGACTGAGGAAGGCGCTGGTAATCATAAAACCAGTCTAGGGTACTCAGAGCTTGGGCTGGAGTTTTTTCCAGTGTTTGGGTATTTTAAAAAATACCTACCCCATACCCATACCCATACCCAATTCAAATTCAAATTCAAATACCCATAGCAACAGTACCATTTGTGGAACTGACAGCAAAACAAAAGTTTTCTATTTTCTGTTTCTTGATACAGTGCATGCAACAGGGCGTCTGAGGCTCTAACCCGGTCGCCATTGGCAGGCCAGACCCCCAGTGTGTTGCTATTTAATTTACCTGTTTATTTATTTATCCCCTGTTTATCGCGGCTTTTCAGTTCAAGCTGTAACTGCGACAAAAACGTCAACGCGTGCATCAACGAACGCTACTATCGACAAAATTCACTGCGTGAATACAGTTTTTGTCACTATGGACGACCTAAATGTTGGGATCCGATCCTTCAAGATTATAGGAGCAAGTGATGCCCTGTCTTTGGATACCGAATCTTGTCTAATAATAAACTATTTAGTATACAATGTAGGCTCATGCACATACAGAAACCAACCGAGTTTCCACAACTGCGTCTGTCTCCTGTGACCCTGTAATAGCTAGCTAAGCTGTGCATACAACAGTCAGGATAATTATTATTAATTTATTCAACCGGTAATACGTAGAGTAGGTATTCAGGCTTTTCAAGCGAGGTTTTTTCTTAATTTTTATGTTAATCTTCTGCTTTGCTCATTTTAAATAAACTTTGTCAGAACCTTCTGATGAGGACCAAGCACTTTTGTCAGTCGAATTTCACACATTTTTGTTTCTAAATTTCTTGGGAACCTGGTATCATGATTAAATTTATCAACTATTTAGCACCAACATTAATTCTTCATAAGATCTTGGCATCATTGATGCAAAATTGCCCCTAAGGACTAGTAAAATCGTAGTATAATAGTAGTAAAATTCATACATGTAACAGGTCATCCGCCGATGGGGGGAGGGGGGGGGGGGTTGGGGGGGTCTGGCGCCGGCCGGGGGGGTCTGAGCCAAAATTTTGGGGGAGGGGGGTGGGCACTAAAAAAACGCTCAAAAATCGAAAAAATCGCAATTTTTGGGCTAAAAATCGCCAAAAATCGTTAATTTGGGCTGAAATACAGCTAAAAAGTGCTGTTTTGCAGGCGATTTTGGCAATTTTTGTGTGTGAAATTGTAAAAAATTGCAAAAATTTGCTCGAAAATTTACTTGCCAGAAAAATCGGAGGGGGGTCGGTGAAATCGTCTCGGGGGGGGGGGTCCCCATCCGGGGGGGTCTGGCCTATTTCGGGTGGGGGCAGACCCCCCCAGACCCCCCCTGTTACATGTATGGAACCTGGTATCATGATTAAATTTATCAACTATTTAGCGCCAACATTAATTCTTCATAAGATCTTGGCATCATTGATGCAAAATTGCCCCTAAGGACTAGTAAAATCGTAGTATAATAGTAGTAAAATTTGTCAAATTATTAGTAAAACAAAAATTAGTAAAATCGGAGTTGTTTGATAGTAAAACAAAAATAAAATTAAATTGGAGAGCTGAATTTGTAGTAAATTTAGTAAATAGTAAAATAAAAATCCACTAGTAAAATAACAGTATCTTTTCTCTGTTTTCATTAACTTCCATTTTTCAACTTTCTGTAAATACATGGTACCGGTTATGGTTGGATGATATCGGGTTTTTGCGATGCATATACTGTTATTTTAATAGTGAAATTATATTTTAATTTAATATTAATATAATAGAACTAGCCGATTTTAATTTTAATTTAATATTAATATAATAGTCCCCTGTTAGTTTTAATTTAGATTTAATATTAATACTATTAAATAACAATTTTAATAGTATTTTAATAGCATTTTAATAGTAGATTCTAAAATGAACTTAAAAAGTTTTGGACACACTTTAGCGAATTGGTGAAACAACATATTTTGCTTGAAATTGCTAGTGTAAGTTGAAAATTTAATCAGAGATCCAACTTAGAAGCATTTTTCTCTGTAAATTCATGACCATTCTTTTTAAAATGACTTTGTCTGAACATGGTTTTAAGCATACATGTAACAGAGGAGTCTGGGGGTCTACCCGAACTCGAGTTAGGCCAGACCCCCGGATGGGGACCCCTCCCTCGAGACGACCTTTCCGACCCCCATTCCGATTTTTCTGGCAAGTGATTTTTTGAGCAATTTTTTGCGATTTTCTGCAAGTTCAGACACAAAAATTGCCAAAATCGCCTGCAAAACAGCACTTTTTATAACAGTATTTCAGCCCAAATTAGCGATTCTTGACGATTTTAGCCGAAAAATTGCGATTTTTTGCGATTTTTGAGCGTTTTTTAGTGCCCAACCCCCTCCCAAAATTTGGGCTCAGACCCCCGGCCGGCTCCAGACCCACCAATCCCGTCCCCCTTCCGCAGATAACCTGTTAAGATATTCGAAGGTAATGAAGGTAGGCATTAAAATTTGAAAGAAAATATTGATGCATAGTTATAGAGACATTTTTGACAGGAAAGACTGTTACATAGGTTATTGACTAGATTAAGGTCCTTTTGTCATTCATGCCTATTACTGAGAAAAGTTCCACAGTTTCCAAGATTCGAGATTCGGAGGGCTGTCAGACACCTTCAATTTTTATCATTTTCTGAGGTAAAATTCTGATTTAAATTCTAATATTGTAGGTAACTCCTTCATTGTCAAACAAGGTCAAACTATTAAAATGCTATTTTAATATTTATGCATATGATATTGCATATGAATATATGCATGTAATCTCTAGTGCATATTGATATTGCATATATCATATGCATGCAAAAATGAGATATGTACATATTTTTTGCATATTTGCATATTTTATCATTCATGCCTATTACTGAGAAAAGTTCCACAGTTTCCAAGATTCGAGATTCGGAGGGCTGAAGACGGCTTTAAATCGATAACTGGACGTTTTCCAAGCATTTTCGAGCTTCGTTGAAATATCTATGCAACCTTTAGCATTTGTTAGGCGTATCTATTTTACAGATACGGATCTCATCCGGAAAAAAAACAAGAGGGAAAACACAGTTTGGAATGAAAGATCAGCTCATTTCGTAATTTTAGATAAAAGTGGTTGACGTTGAAACTTTTGGCTAAATTACTGTTTGCATGTTCAGATTTGTTCTCTCTAATGTGGTAAAGTTAGCCCTTTGGTAGTCCTGTCCTAGGTTTACAAACTAAAAAATTCAGACTATTCTAAACACAGAAATCCAGTCTGTTTGGCTGTTTTGGGATGCTCATTGTGTCACCGTAGTTTGAACAGTTGTGTTAAAAAGTCCAGATATTCACGCAGCATTGAGGTGCTTGCAGAAATTTGCAAACAAACTCTTTCATTTTTGCTCAACTCAAAACCAGAAATCGGCCAAGCTAGCCAAACTCTTTGAAATTTGTTCTTCTTGGAGGAATGTTTTATGGATTTCTCTGCGCCAAATAGATAAAACAAGTGCAGTGCTAGCCAAAAAATGACCGCCTGGCCATTTTTCGAGTTTTTCGAATAATTTCAAATAGTTTTCCGCTATTCCGTCATTTTTCAACCGAATGAAAAGATTTTTTGCATGTTATTATTATATCTAAAGAGCTTGTTTTGGCCATGTCGTCTGCTAGCCTTCTGTAGCCTGGAGTTATTCCCTTCCGAATTTTCAGACGTCAATTTTGAACATAAATATCTCAAGAACCCTTCATCGATCTTTCACAAATTTTGCAGGTTAACTAACCTTTATATCGACTTACAGTGTAATCTAAAGGTTTTCAGTAGTGTTCCGACGATATCAAAACTTGTCGATATTCGATATCTATATCGATATCGATATTTTCAGTTCAATATCGATCGATATCGATATCGATATCGATATTTATAGTTATGCAGGAAAATCTGAAAATCTGAGAATTTGAAAGAGCAGACTGTTCTTTCTGCTTATCAGTCAAGCTGATGCATGCCGAAAGATGCATTCAGCAATCTGATATCAATTAGTAGAAAATACATGTAGCAGAAAAGCTAGCGGCCCTTCTGAAGCCCTTCAATGAAAAGGTTGATCCCTCAGGCCGATGTCCCACCCTCATTAGGCATAAATGAGCTAAGACAGAATAGCTGTATTTTAACTTATTTTAATAACAAATCAGACAAAAACCTTGATTTTAGTAAAAAAATCGGACTTCCTTGCTTACCATCCTTTCAACCACCCATCAGCCGGTGGTACCTGCCCAGGATATAAAAAATGTATGACCCCTTAGCCGAAACGCCAGTTCATATCTGCTTCTGCCCTCCTGCTTCAAGTGTGCGGAGTGAGCAGCTCTTCAGTGTTGCTGCAGCCATTTAAGAACCTAAGCGTTGCTGTCAAAAAGCTGAGAATGCCGAAAAATTGATGTTTCTGAGAGCTATCATCACTGTTAGGTTTTGACTATACCATCGATTTCCGAGCTGTCCAGGAAAAACTGTTTTTTTACTGGTCCAGAGAAATACTGTAAACTTGGTGTCTTTCTTGTTTTTTTTTTCAACTTTTCCGCACATAAAATATCGAAAATATCGATCGATGCGAAATATCGCGATATCGATATCGATATCGATATTGGAAAAGGGGTCGATATATCGACTTTTCGATATCGATATCGATATATCGTCGGAACCCTAGTTTTCTTTCAGTTTTTGCATATGTAGTTATTGAACAAAACTGTACTTCCTCAATAAAGCCAGCAATACAATTTACAATTAATTAATAATCATTGTCTGAAAAACCATTACAATTTTGGAAAGTTGCATTTTTTATTCTAGTCTAAGCCACTTTTCCAGATGCGAAATTTTGTTTGGAATTCCATAGTGGCAGGCAATGCCGACCAATACCAAACAGTTCTCAAACTAAGTTTAAAAATGTCGTTTTATAGGGGCATGTCAAGACACTATTTTGCCGTTCACAGTCACTCTCTGACGCAGGGCTGCATCAGGTGTTTTCGTCCGAGTGTGTTGACAGAACAAGACAAAAACTGGATTTTCCAACCTGTCACTATACCTTCCATTACACTGACTACCCATAAATTCGGTTGCAACCATGTCTTGGGTGGTCCAATCAATTCTCTCCATCTCTCTGCTTCTTGTAATATCTGCGGACAAACCGAACTCCTTTCACTACCGAAAAGGCTGCTACATCCAGATCTGCAAACGCGACTCCACCTCCTGTGCATGTACATGCAAACGACGCTTCAATGCAGTCAGCAGACGGTGTCGAGCCATTTGTCCGATTGAGAGCTGTCGTCCAGTCACTCAGAGACGCGGAAGGGGCAGGTTCGCAAAGTCCAAATCCTGCACTACAATCAAGGGTCTGACTTGCGGCCGGCGAGTCAAACAAATCGAACGTCAGATAAGCGAAATCGTCGACAAGGACAAGCTTGAGTCGAGACAAGATTCAAACGGAAACAGCTTCCGAAGGATAGAACGATTGGTGGACACAGTCCAGAACCGACAGGTCAGATTGGCCCAGCTCTATAGAAAAATGCCAGTCTTTGGGGCTGAGGTGGTAGCGCAGCGGTTGAAGGCAAGAGTAGTGCAGATAAAGGATAAAGACACTCGGCAGAAAACGTCACGGAAAAGAACGCTCAAAGCACTGAACTACGATGTTGGTCTTGTGGTGGAGCATCTGCACCGGAAGATCGGCAGAATTAATCGCAACAGATTCAATGCGTCTAGGGCGCTGGCTGGCTTCATAGTTGCCAAGTCGGCAGCAAAGAGTGCAGTGAGTGAGGAGCGGGCAGAGACTATGATCTATATTGACAAGAAGAAACGAGCTAGAGTTGCCTATTATGTCAGTTTTTTCCACAATTCAGCCGAAAAGCCGACCAGACCCACGGCCATCTTGGACAAGAAAGGCAGGATACTTGAGCAATGGGAGGGGCTTCAGGTTAGTAACAGTGTTGTGCCTTTTCAAAATTTGAAACTAGGTAAATGTTGTCACCTAATAAACTAGGTCAAACAAAACTAAATTTAGGTAAAATAGAACGACCAGAAAGTACGTAAATTAATACTAGGTACTTTTCCCGAAAACAAAATGTCATTCAAATTGGTTGAGATTTGCGGTTTCTACAGCGAAAAATCTGCGGTGTTGCTTTTTTTTGGCGGACCCTGTATATAAAACGTTACATTACATTATCGCCTAAGCTCTAACGATAGCGTTGGAGTTCATGCGTCAACTTTTTACACACGAATTACCCTGAACTTCTGCGTTTACACTCCAAATTTCATCCAATTCCGTCAAAAATTAGAAAAGATACAGGAAAAGGAAATGTTTCCATTTTTCGGTGACCGACTTTCACAATTGAAATTACCAAATTTCACTTTTTTTGAAATTTCTCGGGAATGAGTCAAGCCTAGTGCACCAAACTTTAACACATAAAATTGCCCGAATTTGGGCACCTATGGTCCAAATTTCAGCCTATTTGGTCAAAATTTGCGGAAATGGCAGTAAAAAGAAATGTGATCATTTTTTTTGAGACACCCTGTACTTTTCCCGAAAACAAAATGTCATTCAAATTGGTTGAGATTTGCGGTTGCTGCAGCGAAAAATCTGCCGTGTTGTTTTTTTGGCGGACCCTGTATATAAAGTTTAAATTGATAATTTTAATAGCTTTTACATAACAACTACTACTACAACAGGTTGCTATACTTCCCAGCGGCAGAGGCCCTGGAGGCAACGAAAAAGTGGGAAAGTACTTTTACGGATTGGAACAGCCGAAATTGCGAATCACCGAACACTGGGGCTCCTGCAAGCTGGAGAGTGAGGATGTTCGAACTGTGCACCTGAATTGGAGCGACAGCATAGAAAGCACGAGGGCACACCGGTTCAGATGTTATGAGCAAAGAGAGACGGAGATAAACGGCGCCTACTCTCCTATGAACGACGCCCACTTCTTCGGACAAAAGGTGGTTGAAATGCATCGCTCCTGGTACCAGTCAGACCCTCTCAAATGGAAACCGATTCTGCTGAAAACTCACTACAGGACAGTGACGTGTCCAGACAGCATTCACTCTGCAGTTAAGCAAACGACCAGAGAAAAAGTACAAAACTATACCATAAAACCTACCATCGAATTTTTCACTTTCACTCTGATGATTTCTTCTCGGTAGAGATGCGCTCGGACCGGAATTTTCGGCCCGGTCTGCTGTTTTTCGGTAAAATAATCGGCTGGGTCCAAATGAAGCCAAATTTTGGACTAGGCTTGACTCATTCCCGAGAATTTTAAAAAAAAAGTGAAATTTGGTAATTTCAATAGTGAAAGCCAGTCACCGAAAAATGGAAACATTTCTTTTGACTTTCCATTTCTTTCCTAATTTCTGTCAGAATTGGATGAAATTTGGAGTGTAAACGCAGAAATTCAGGGTAATTCGTGTGTAAAAAGTTGACGCATGAACTCCAACGCTATCATTAGGCCATAATGAAATGTGACGTTTTTCGGTGACCGGCTTTCACTATTGAAATTACCAAATTTCACTTTTTTCGAAATTTCTCGGGAATGAGTCAAGCCTAGTGCACCAAACTTTAACACATAAGATTCCCAGAATTTTGGCACCTATAGTGCAAATTTCAGCCTATTTGGTCAAAATTTGCGGAAATGGCAGTAAAAAGAAATGTGATCATTTTTTCGGTGACCGGCTTTCACTATTGAAATTACCAAATTTCACTTTTTTCGAAATTTCTCGGGAATGAGTCAAGCCTAGTGCACCAAACTTTAACACATAAAATTCCCCGAATTTTGGCACCTATGGTCGAAATTTCAGCCTATTTGGTCAAAATTTGCGGAAATGGCAGTAAAAAGAAATGTGATCATTTTTTTGAGACACCCTGTAGATCAACTTGCTGGGAAACAGTAATCATTTTCAATGAATCTAGCACAATTTTGCGCTTTTGAAAACAAAACATGGACACGCCACTACGTACTGCCACAGAAAAAAGTACGAGAACGTGTTCTGGGATGGCAGCGGAGTGGTATTCGGAGACGGAGACAAAGAATTTTACCCCCTAGTCGCACTCGACATAACCGCACACGAAATAGCCCACGGAATAACGGAAGGAAGCTCCAAACTAGAATACTACGGCCAATCCGGTGCTCTCAATGAGGCCTTCTCGGACATGGCCGGCAAGGCGGCAGAACGGTACGTTCTGGGCAAATTCGGGGTCAATTGGCGCCTGGGAGAAGACATCAAAAAAGATTCCAAGCCAATCCGATGCATGGACCAGCCTACTTGCGACGGTCGATCTGTAGCTCACGTCAAAGATTTCCACGAGGACATGGACAGCCACTATGCGAGCGGGATTTTCAACAAAGTTTTCTACATCTTGTCAAAGAAGTTCAAGTACGATGTGTGGGATGCGTACGACTTGTTCTACATCGCCAACACCAAACTCTGGTCCCGCAGAACCTCCTTCGTTCAGGCCGCCGAGCTGCTGCTGAGAGCTGCTGAGGAGGTCAAGCAAGGCTACCATCTGCCTTGGGACTATTCGTGGATTGACCTTTCTGATATTCGCTATGCCTTTAGACAAGTTGGAATTATGTGTCGTAAAAAACAGGACTATTGGGAATGCGGCAGTTGGGCTTAAGTAGCGGTAGACGTGCAATTTTGTGTCTTTGTTAGACTAATTGTCATGTGTTTTCATGTTTGCTATATTCGATAGTTGCTGTGATGACAGGTAAACGATACGAGGAAACCGAATCGAACTCCTACAAGTTGTATTTGGGCTATTTCGCAATCCGGTTTGTATGAGCTACGTACGTAACCGTTTTTACCGGCAGCTAAGATTAGCTTTTCGTTAAGCGTGTAGGATGCAATTGCATCTTAAAGCGTGTGCTCTGGGCGCCGTTCGGCTCGCTCGTTGTAAAGCTGCTAGCCTTTACACACTCCATCAGGAAGGAGAGTTTACTCGAACGGTTCGTTCTCAGTCATTTCTCTATGATTTTGGCTTAGATTTTCAGGATTTATTAACAAGATAACTGGGTACCTATTGCGGAAGTTTGGCCTGAAAATTCCAAGTCCTGCTGGTTCCGTGGCTCGAAAACTTACAACAGTTTACATTGAATTGCAACTGAAAGCTGTTTTTTGAAAGAAGCAAAACAGAAAACTGATTTTTAAAGGAATATTTGAAGAGTTTCAGTCTGACAGAATTGTTTGAAAGACAAAACTGATTTTTGGTAAGAAACAATTGCTTGAAAGACAAAAAATACGTTTTGAAAGTATGGTCTGAAACTTTTACTATCAGAAAAAGTTGCTTAAAAGAGTGTCAGTAATATAGATACGTATGTACTACTGACAATTCTTCGGAAGCGAAAGCTGCTTTTTGAAAGATTTGCCTAAAGAGTGCCAGAATTCTTTGGAAGCGAAAGCTGCTTTCTGAAAGATTTGCCTAAAGAGTGCCAGAATTCTTTGGAAGCGAAAGCTGCTTTCTGAAAGATTTGCCTAAAGAGTGCCAGAATTCTTTGGAAGCGAAAGCTGCTTTTTGAAAGATTTGCCTAAAGAGTGCCAGAATTCTTTGGAAGCGAAAGCTGCTTTCTGAAAGATTTGCCTAAAGAGTGCCAGAATTATTTGGAAGCGAAAGCTGCTTTTTGAAAGATTTGCCTAAAGAGTGCCAGAATTCTTTTGGATTGGAAGGGAAAATTCCTGTTTTGAATGATTTCCCAAAAAGAATGTCAGGGGCCGGTTGCATAAAAGTGGCTAACTGTTAGACTAGTCTAAGGGCTAAAGACTGGTCTAAATGCCGATAGACTGGTCTATCTAAAGACCAAGCTAAAGTCGCGTTGCATAAACGTACCGTTAGACTAGGCTTTTGTAAGACTAGTCTATCGCGCATTTAGACTAGTCTAACAGTTGTTTAACAGCTGCATTAAGCCGAATATTTTTAAAAAACCGAATATCAGCTATCAATTAGAAGGATTACGAACTAAAAAAACCATTTGCTAGTCAGAGTTTAATTGCCGAACATGTGAACAAAATGTTTCGACGATATTTCTAAAATCGTCGAGCTCGTTGTAGCCAAGACTGGTACTTCTAACATCCTTGACACATGCAATAAAGTACTGCCGGTAAATGTCGGTGGGTACAACTTACAACAAAATCGGAAGCATTCCACCTTTTCCTTCTATTCGCCCTGTGCTGGCGTTCTTTCTATATGCATGTGTTGCAGTCAGACAGTTTATTACTGTACACGCAAAGAGAAAGGGTAGTTAGTAATCGTGCAACTGCAGTACCAAAACCAGCTGTCTGTAAATGGATGATTTTGAAAGCAGCATACATACTGAAAGATATAGCTGCAGTTCCAATCGATCCAACAGTTTCCAAATTGGTACAGCATTTTTAGTCAAAACTGGCACATGGTAGAAAGTTTTTTGCCAAAAGTGGTAATTCTTAACCATCTTGAAAAGATGTACTGATGAAGAGCACTGATATTCTGTGAGGTAGGCTGCACTGTTCTAGTGTTTCACGCTGACAGTAAATTTATAAATACTTGAGTGACAGCTGCTTATTTTGGTTGGTCTAAGTCAGTTAGACACCTCCGGCGGAGTCTAACCAGTTAGACCAGTCTTTGGTCTAACTGCGGAATCCGCTGACTTTTGTGCAACCGGCTAACCGAAAGTCGGTCTAATCACTTAGACTTTGGCCACATTTAGACTAGTCTAACCACTTAGACACCTTTATGCAACCGGCCCCAGAATTCTTTCGAAGGGAAAGCTGCTTTTTGAAAGATTTGCCTGAAGAATGTAGAATTCTTTGGAAGAGAAGGTTGCTTTTTGAAAGATTTGCCAGAAGACTGTAGAATTCTTTGGAAGGGAATTGAAAATTCGTGTTTTTGAAAGATAACCCAAAGGAATGTCAGAATGCCTTAGAAGGAAAGCTGCTTTGAAAGATTTGCCTAAAGAGTGCCAGAATTCTTTGGAAGCGAAAGCTGCTTTTTGAAAGATTTGCCTAAAGATTGCCAGAATTCTTTGGAAGCGAAAGCTGCTTTTTGAAAGATTTGCCTAAAGAGTGCCAGAATTCTTTGGATTGGAAGGGAAAATCTTCTGAAAGAGTTATCTGAAGAGCTTACTGTCAGCAAGACTTTGTTGTTGAAGGAGAGAACTGCATCTGAAAGAAATTCACACCCAGTTTCTTCAAATAAAAGTTTACTGACGTTTTCCTCTGCTGCCGGTCTAATTTTGTAAAAAATTTCAAAAAAAATCTGTCTCTGCCTCTAAAACTGAGAGGATCTTCAAAATGATCAAACTATCTAAAGTTTTATACACTCATTTTGAAGAACCGTCTTGTTTCGTACTACATCGGGTCTGAACATGGACAACTAAAAACTAGTTTTTAGTCGTCCATGGGCGTGTGCAGAGCGGCGGGTGTAGGCGTGTCAGCCGGCCGTGTTTTTGTTTTGCTTGCTCGTCATTTTTAGTGCGCAGTCTGGAGGCATTTGCAGATTTCTCTTGTGCAACTAGGGATGAAACCGGTATAAAAATACCGTATAGCATTTTCGATACTGTATAGTATGCTGCAAACGCTTCAAAACACCCAGTTACGCTAGTAGTATATGGATAGTTTAGTTCGCCAAGTTTTGGTCAAAAACATAAATTATTTATTTTTTGGTCGGCCTTTCCTGTGAAAAACACGCCTATTTTTTATTGTGGTCTGTTTTGCTAGTAAGTAGTACTGTCTGTTTATTTAAAGATTTGAATCTGAGCCGACAATATATTGAATTTATTTTCAATTATGCCTATTATAGTAGATATTAACTGTATTTTGGTTGGACAGATTTGCTTCACTTCAAGTTGGTGCAATGCTAACCAAAAATACGTTTTTGATTTTATTCAAAAGCAAAATTGCAGGTTTCTCAGCATTTTACAACTACTTATCTTATCACATTTACCATTTCAAGGAAGCAAAAAAAACTGCCATGCGGCCAATGATCTGATTCATAGTGTTTTATCAGGGTTCATACGGATCAGGGTTTTCCAAATTCCCTGACTTTTCCCTGACTTTCCCTGACCTGAGTGCTAAAATTCCCTGACTTTCTACAAGCAAACTCATAAAACAGTAAATGTTTTCAAGCACTTAATATTGTGATTTCTTTTGCATCGGCAGATGTTTACATAAACGGTAGCATATCCAATTCAAAAAAAGGTGGATTGAGCATAATTTCCAAAGGCTTCTATTATGACATTATTACAGCAAACTACCACTACTGTACCAAATTCAGACCAAATTCATACCAAAATCATACCAACCAAATTCAAACTGAATTAGCTAGTACTATTATAGCGGTTCCACAATGCAATCAATGGCAGCAGGCATGATAGTCTTAGATAGAGCGATTAGGTGATTCCGAACGTGAGTTGCAACTTGTGCCAGAGCCAGGAGAACGGGTTAGTTTATGCGCCATTATCATCTACCAAACACAACACAACACAGGGACGGGTCGCCAGGAGTACAGAACAGCACCTAACAACACAACAACGCTGGCACAACAACGTCAGAGCCTACAGGAAACCCAGCGTTACAACACACAGCAGCGTACAGAGCCAAGGCAGCAGCGGCCCAATCGATATCGGACAGGTCTCTGTGACGGATGTGGGCGGAGCTAGATCCATCAGTATGACAGTTCAGCCGCAAACCAAGGGGACGTGCAAAAATGACGTCATCGATTTTTGGCCATTTTTCGACCCCCTCCCCCCTTGTCATCGGTTGTCATCATTTTCCAAACCCCCCTCTAAAAGCGAAAAAATGACGTCACTTTTTTCCAACCCCCCTCCCCGAATTTGCAAAAATTCCTGCATTCAATCAAATGAGAAAATTTTGGGACAATAGCTCTTAGATTCTTCTAGTTATTCTTCTAAATTCTTCTAGATTTTCCCGTATTTAGAAACAGCTTGTTTTTAGAAGATTTTTCGTTATTTTTAAGAACATCAAAGAAAAAAATTCGAAAATCTACTAATTTATTACAATTCAGTGAAAAAACCCAGCTACACAGTTAATAAATATGAACTACATGTATTGAAAATAGTAAGGTATCCAAGTAAGGTAAGTGTAGTGTAGGTGCATACAGTAGGTACACCTTTTTTGGTGGAATTAGAAAGAAAAAACCTGTCAAAAATAAGAGAAAACAAAATATTCTTTACTAAAGGTGTCCAAATAGAGCCCTGCGCATGCCTCTTTTCACGGCCTGGCCTGGAATATCAAATTTCGAGTCCGCCCGGATGACATTTTGCGCTGGACGGCCTGGCCCAGTTTCGGGAGAGCTAAACTCGCCGAAAAATCTTGCAAAATCACTTGTGCGAGAACTATGTACAGTACAGTACATACAAAACAAACATTTCTAATGACGCAACAAACCTAAACAAAAAAAACAGATTTAAAGAAAAACTTGCTTTGGCTAAAGTAGATCCTAGATTTTAAAAAATTACCCAATCCATCCCGGGCAGGCTCCAACTGGAACAACCCAGCCAAAATTCTCTGCCGGACGGCCTGTGCAGGGCTCTAATGATGACCAGAATGCGTTTTAAATGCGTTTTTGAAAGTTGATTTTTCAAAATTTTCTCTCCCTTGTTGGTCAGGATCCCAACCAGGCCGCCTCATACTACTAAAACTGTTAATTTTAAGCTATGAATGCTTTCAAATGCGTTTTTGAAGGCTAATTTCTCAAAATTCCCCTATAAGACAAAAGTGACATCATCATTGGCCGAACCCCCCCTCCCCCCCTTGTCATCGATTGTCATCATTTGGCAAACCCCCCTCCCCCCTAACCGATGACGTCATTTTTGCACGTCCCCCAACGCCGGAGCCAGAATAACGAGCCATCCGACTAGCCAACACAGGCCATTTGACCTGGGGACGTTACACTATACCATACCATATCGAATTCAAATCGCCAAGTTTATACAGTACTAGGGTTCCGACGATATATCGATATCGATATCGAAAAGTCGATATATCGACCCTTTTTCCAATATCGATATCGATATCGATATCGATATCGCGATATTTCGCATCGATATTTTCGATATTTTTTTGGGTGGAAAAGTAGGGAAAAAACAAAATTGACACCAAGTTTATCTCTCTGGAAGAGTAAAAAAAACAGTTTTTCCTGGACAACTCAGAAATCGATGGTAGTCAAAACCTAACAGTGGCATGAAAGCTCTCAGAAACATCAATTTCTCGGCATTCTCAGCTTTCAGACAGCAACGCTTAGTTCTTAAATATCTGCAGCAACACTTGAAGCAGGAGGGCAGAAGCAGACATGGGTTAGCATTTCGGCTGAGGGGTGGCAAATTTTCAAATCCTGAGGGGGTACCGCCGGACTGATGGGTGGTCGAAAAGATGGTAAGCAAAAAAGTCCGATTTTTTACTAAAGTCAAGATTTTTTGGCTTATTTGTCACAAAAATAAGTTAAAATACGCTATTCTGTCTGAGCTTTTTATGCCTAATGAAGGTGGAGCATAGGCCTGAGGGGATCAACCTTTTATTGAAGGGCTTCAGAAGGGCCACTACCTTTTCTGCCATTCTCTGCTTAATTGATATCAGATCGCTGATTGCATCAGTACTTGACTGATAAGCAGCGAGAGCAGTTTGCTCTTTCAAATTTTCAGATTTTCTTACATAACTATAAATATCGATATCGATATCGATATCGATCGATATTGAGCTGAAAATATCGATATCGATATCGATATCGAATATCGACGAATTTTGATATCGTTGGAACACTATACAGTACTATACCATATCAAATTCAAAGTTCGAATTTGGTAGGAATCCCTGCTGCACAAAATGCATGTACATTACTGGTACAGGTTACAGTGCTACAAACTGGCTTGAAAAATCACTAATTCATATTAGCTTACAACAGTGTTGCTAGGTCTGAACGCCAGAATTTCTCCAAAATTCCGAAATACTAGCCCGTGTGTGACCTACTGTTGGCAAAATATTGAATTTGTGGAATACATAACATATACATATACATATATGTATATGTTTTCCGATGACGAATACATATATGGTATGTATATGTATTTTTTCAAAAATATGTACATAAAATACATATTTTTAACTCACCTTTTTTAGCCAGAAAAGCGTGGAAACAACTACTCTTGATCCATTAATGCATTTAAGTTGTCAAGAACTCAAGAGCACATACTTTATGTGCACTACCAATAACGTAACGAAGTATCAAGAGCAAGACAAACACAACATTTCATGCAAAAAATCATGGTTGAATTTGATATACATTTCAGACATACATTGTAATGGTTTCAGCACGGATTCTGATTCTCCTACCGCCTTGCCGGCCTACCGGCCATAGAAAATACCCATTCAGTGCGTTTAGTTTAAAATATAAAGTGCGTTTAGTTTAGCAATCATTCTGAAAGGCATGCCAACCATAGTAAAAAACTGCTTACCGAGCTTAGAAGACTCCTGACCACTTTGTAGCCTCTGTGACTAGATTGGAAAACAAAGCTTTACAGTTTCTATGTCTGCCAAACAGTCTACTACTAGTGACCTACATACGTACTAATTCTGACAAAAAAGCTTAAAATTACAAGAAAATTACTGACCACAAAATTCCCTCAAGAATTCCACCACTCCCCGAACGTACTGTATTTCACCCAATTTTTGGAGAAATTCCGCCACCTGGCAACACTGGCTTAAAATTGGTTCAAAACTCAGAATGAGGCCTTTAGTGCATTTGCGCTACTTGTTTTTGGCTCTAAAGCGCTATTTGGCAGCTTAAAATAGCGATTTTTGGCCTGATTTATTACATAAAACGTGCTAAGCTGCATTTGCAAGCGTTTTGGAGCTTTTGCAAAATTTCGGACCAGCTTACCTTGGCGAAACTACTCTAGAGTAGAGACCCTCTGTGCGAACAGTACAGAAAAAAGCCCTGGCACTCCCCCCATAGTGGCTGAAAAATAGTATTTCAGTGGAAAGTTCATTTTCTATTACAGTCGTGCCTCGTTGATATGGCGACATCGGGACAAGGCCCAAATGGCCATATTATCGAAATAGCCATATAAACAGATCACTAATCACTATGTTTTCCATTGTAGGCGAAAAAATAGGTACACCAGCTAGCTGGCCATATAATCGAGAGAATCATACGAGGGCCATATTAACGAGGCACCACTGTAATACTTAGAAATGGCAAAATTGAGACATTCTTATTTTTAGATTAGCAAGAAAGCGATTTCTGAAACTAACCATGATGTCGTCTTCTCCGACTTAGGTTGGAACGTGTTCAGAAATCATTCTTGATTTGACTGTTGTTTTACGGTATAGACAGACAGCATCTACAGTGCAGTCTAAGTTGAATGCTTCATATCCATTGTCCAATTTCTTGCCATTTCAGTTATGGTAGTTTATGGGATAAGTGTATTGGCTAATATTCCAACTACTTCTTTAATTTTGACAACAAAATGGATAACCGATTCTGTTTTAGGAAAAAATACAAAAGAGTCCAACACATGCCAAACAATGTGCGAAACACTCAAATCATCCGCTGGCGGTATTTTGTGCGTTTCCTGCTAAATAATGCTGAATATTGATTGGGAGACAAAGAATTCGCTTTTTCCCAGCTGCCAGGTCCAACCAGTTGAGGCCGCAGTAACAGGGCGCCTAATAAATTTGCATATACGTCCGTCTCTGCATTGTACGTTGAAAATGGAAGCGTTTGAATTTCAGATAAAACCATATGCAGTACCAAACTGTGGAGCAGTCTAACCGACCGCACTTAACTTTTCAATCGTTGCACCACTTGCTAGTGGCTGAATCTTTATCTCAGCTTGCGAAAAACGTGACGGGAACATATAAACCAAATGTGATCATTAAATTCACTCTGTCTGCTCTGGCACTATCGATAAATCACCAGCTCCGTCTAAGCGGAGATGATGTGCTTTAGTTGATAGCATAACAAACAGTTATGTTGTTATGTTATGTTGCTATATGTTGGCTCGGCTCTTTTTTGTAGCACATTTTGCCCGACAACTACATACCAGGAGGAAAGACACGTGTTTTTGGCACAAGCGAGCCCTTAGTTTGAACCTGTGTTTCTTATATTTTGAAATAAATCTGTTCATTAGAAGTGCTGTTTTAATTAATTGTGACGGCAGCGCTTTTAGCGTCTTTTCTACGCGTGCGGCCGCTCTACGTATCTGACCGTGCCAGGCCGGTTTGTTAAAGGGGCCGTGCAAAAATGACGTTATCAATTTTTGGACATTTTTCGACCCCCTCCCCCTTGTCATCGGGTGTTTTTATTTTCCAAAACCCCCGCTCTAAAAGCGAAAAAACGCGTCACTTTTTTCCACCCCTCCGAATTTGCAAAAATTCCTGCATTAAACGAGCATTGAATGAGTCACTAAATTGAATGAGCAACTTTTGGGACAATAGTTCTTCTACTTATTCTTTTAAATTCTTCTAGATTTCCCGTATTTAGAAAGAGTTTGTTTTAGCAGATTTTTCTTTATTTTAACCCATTCAAAAAGACCACCTCTTTTTCTGTCACTCTCTAAACCAGATTCTGCCATTTTCCGCAGAAAATCGGCCGGTTTTTTCGCAGATCTGTCTGCCTACTTAATTCCTAGTACAGGGTGTCTCAAAAAAAATGATCACATTTCTTTTTACTGCCATTTCCGCAAATTTTTACCAAATAAGCTGAAATTTGGACCATATAGGTGCCAAAATTCGGGGAATTTTATGTGTTAAAGTTTGGTGCACGAGGCTTGACTCATTCCCGAGAAATTTCAAAAAAAGTGAAATTTGGTAATTTCAATAGCGAAAGCGGTCACCGAAAAAATGATCACATTTCTTTTTCTTGTATCTTTCGTAATTGTTGTCGGAATTGGATGAAATTTGGAGTGTAAACGCAGAAATTCAGGGTAATTCGTGTGTAAAAAGTTGACGCATGAACTCCAACGCTATCGTTAGAGTTTAGTTTAGGCGATAATGAAATGTTACGTTTTTTCGGTGACCGGCTTTCACTATTGAAATTACCAAATTTCACTTTTTTTGAAATTTTTCGGGAATCAGTCAAGCCTACTGTTGTTTGCGTATACGCAATACGCATACGCAATACACAAAAATACGCATTTTTATCAGAATGCGTATACGCATACACATACGCATACGCATTTACATCTGGATACGCAACACGCATACGCATTTTGATCGCATTTGAGTATTTTTGCGTATGCGTATTTACTATACTTTTATGAGACTGGAGCCTTGAAAATAGCAGTTTTATGTGTGTTTTGGCAATGTCACTTGTAAAAAACAAAGCTATTTTTTATTTAACTACGAAAAACAAGCTATCTAATAACCCACATATTCAGCGATTTTCTGTCTTTTCTAAAAAAAATGAATATGTATATAATTTTAACATTGGAAACAGTACTTTCAGGCATAAAGTTCGACTACGATGCAATACGCAATACGCATACGCAATACGCAAAAATGCGCATTTATTTTTGAATGCGTATACGCATACGCATTTTTTAACAGAACGCGTATACGCATACGCATATGCATACGCAAATGGAATTTTTGATATTAAACAACAGTAGTCAAGCGTAGTGCACGAAACTTTAACACATGAAATTCAACGAAATTTGGCACCTATGGCCCAAATTTCAGCCTATTTGGTCAAAAATTGCGGAAATGGCAGTAAAAAGAAATCTGATCATTTATTCAGTGACTGACTTTCACTATTGAAATCAACAAATTTCACTTTTTTTGAAATTTCTTAGGAATGAGTCAAGCCTAGTGCACCAAACTTTAACACATAAAATTCCCCAAATTTTGGCACCTATGGCCCAAATTTCAACCTATTTGGTCAAAATTTGCGGAAGTGGCAGTAAAAAGAAATGTGATCATTTTTTTTGAGACACCCTGTATTTTTCTGCGAAAAATCACAGAAAATCTGCTAACCTTTGGCAGATTTTTTAAGCGCTTTTCGCGCTGTTAATTCTGCAGGATTTGCAGTTGGGATCTGCGATTCCGACTAAACTGCAGGCAGAAACTGTCTGCGAAAACCGCAAATCAGATTCTTCGGTCCTTCTGCAGCAAATGACACCTGAATTTTCGATTTTACTTCAATTTAGAACGCGCTACAAAGGTGAAACAACAAACGCTACAAACAAAGAACTGTAAGCAATGTAAACTAACAACAACAACAACAACCTTCTAACAGTGATAGGTATATGAAAGATATCTTAGAAACATTCGGAAAGTTCATTGAACAACCTTTTTTCACTAAGGTATGTTTTTCTGTCTAATTTTAGAGGCGGCATAAGTTACTTAAGACCCAGCCAGAGGCCTGAGGATAAATACCTGTCTAAAATACGTAGAATTGTAGTACAGTACCTGTGTGTATTTAGACAAGGAAGATATGCACATACGAAAGTGTAGTCTGATTCTATTTCTTATAAAATCCTAGTAGAATTGAACCATGTACGGTAAACATATTACAGACAGCAGCAGAGTAGGAGTTTATATTAGTAAAACTTTAGCCTTCATAAATGTTTTTCAAATGGTAGGTATTCTGAGCGTAAATTGTAAGATTCACAGAACACGGTTTAATTAATTTGAACAGGCCTAGTTGGGCTTCTGCCCGACCAGGGCAAAAAAATTTCGATAAATTAGGCTTAAAAACGCACTTACAAACGCATTCTAAGCATAAGATAGACAGATAGAGAGGCGTAGATTCCGCTAATTTATTCGTTTCACAAATTTTTACTCAATTTTCGGTCCTGCATCCACCGCAAATTTTGTACCACCGTACACCCCTGCGTAGTGTAGTACGTACAGTACACTACTGATGCCAGCCTTAGCCTATACAGTATGAGAGTGAAAGCTCAAAGTACCAAAAAAGTTACCTAGGCCTGAAGACGTATCGGGCAGGCAAACACAATCAAGGCTTCAAATTTTGTAAGAAAATTTCAGACTTCTTACTATACTGTACACTGCTCATAGTGTGAGAATTTGCTAGCAACTTCAACAACTTTTTGCAGGAAATCGAAAAGGTAGCCAATTTTCTGATCCAATACGCATTACGCAAAAATGTGTAAACCTTTGACAGAATGCGTAATAATATTGCATAATGGAATTCAAATGAATATGCGTATGCGTATGCGTATTCTAAAATGTAATGCGTACTTTGCGTAATGATATGCGTAATGCGTATACGCATGCAACAGTACGGAGGGGTCGTGAATTTCCGGGCGGGCACAAATCGCCTCCCCAGGAAATTGGAAAGCTGGAAAATGGAAAATGTAAAAAATGGAAAATGCTTCCCAACTATTTGGAAATTAGGAAAATATGCACAATAACAACCAGCATCACCGGCTGCAAAAAAATTTGCATATCAGTAACGCGGGCAATTCGGCAACGGTATGAGGTCCCGCCCGCCATCACAATAGACTCATATGTCTTTCCAAAAGTTCTACAACGGAAGAATGGCTATGATTGCGGAGTTTTCGTCTGTGCTTTTGCTGCATTCATGTCATCTGATTGTCCGATTTTAGCTGCACAAGTGCCTATTCTAACATAAATTGAGCACTTACATGCACTATGCATGCACATATATCGTAAACTTCACTTACAGGCTGGTATATAGCACTGGAGGCAGCTTTGTGTCTACCTATCTTTTTCTGCACAAGACCTTTTGCCCTTTTGGTCATCACTGTGACTACGTACTGACGCTGTCTGCAATTTAGAAATCGACTTCTGAGATCTATGCTCAAAGAAAAAATAACCCTACTTACAGTCATAAACGCGACTCCAAATCTATTTTAGCTTAGATTTAGATTTGTTGTCACCAAAAGGCAGTGTTGACAGGTAGATAAATGGGATGGACTTTTTTATATTTCGACTTATTGAATGAAGCAATTTTGCGACAAGCAGTCGTTTCCAGCATGAGCTGTTGCGTTCATTTTATCCTTAGTAGCGCTTATTT